>ML281708.1:0-27570 GCA_005239495.1 Nicotiana undulata
GTCGCTATGGGAAGAGTCATTCACGGGAACAGAGTCCCAACACATGAAACGACCGGCTGGGTCATTACACCTTAGGTAATCCATCCCTTTAAAACTGAACGCTGTTTTGATTACGTTTACTGTCGGGCTAACAGGTTTTAAAACCCGTAGGCAAAACTGATTAGGGTTTTCTGAGTAATAAAAATAGACCTGCATATCTGTCTACCTTGTGAACTCACTTAGACACCATATCTTAGGTTTTGGATTAAAACATTGTCCTTACTTGTGTTTGAGTCGTGCTGATTATGTGCATTATCTGCGGAGGTAAAATTGAGTCTCTTATGCTCCAATGTGTTCCCATTTATTGCAGTCCTATGTGTTCTTTACTTGTCGCCTTAGACTTTTACCTTTCGAACCCGAGGGTCTGCCTAGTACCTCCCTTTTAGGATAGTAGTCCCAAATTCCTCCAGGGCTAATAGGAAGGGGGAGGGGGGTAACAGCACGCAATAGAGTTCGTGACCAACACGCGCTTTAGTTACCTTCGCGGGGTGGGAAAGGGTAGAATATGGATATGATGACCGATGCGCTAATACCACGTGTAGCCCCTCTTTGAGGAGTGTCATATCGAGTATTCCATTGATGTGATCCATATTATTACAAACCTAGGATACCATTTACTTTAAATATTTAGATTGTAGCTCTTTTCAAAACTTAGCCTTTCTATAACTGTTTTTCAAACACTTGCATGCTTAAGATTTAAATCCCCTCTTATTTGAGCATTTATTTGTTTGATTGCAAAATCATACAAATTCACAAAAGTTGTTTGGCGGGGAACCACATTTGTGGATCCTGAGGGGTGCCTAACACCTTTCCCTTAGGATAACCTCAAGCCCTTACCCTATCTTTGGTTAATAATTTAGTTGTAGATAAACCCCTTAGGTGCCCTAACACACCTTTAAAATCGTTAGGCGGCGACTCTAAAAATGCGAAACCCCTTTCCCCAAAGGAAAGAGTTGTCTCAACCCAAAATGTCCTAAACCCGATCTCCGCGAGGAAAAAGGGGGCGCGACAACCGCAATGGTTAGACTAGCTTAGTCAAAGCATTTTTTTGATTACCGACCAACATCTGTAACGACCCGACCGGTCATTTTGAGCTCCACCACGTCGTTCCACAGTTTGAGACCATGAGCAGCTTCATTTCAGGTATTATGACTCGTACGCATGACCGGAATTTAAATCCGGAAGTTTGGAGTTGATTTGTAAAGAGAATTCTTGTTTCAGAAGCTTTAAGTTGGAAGAATCGACTAAGGTGGATCTTTGAGTAAACGACCTCGGAATCGGGATTTGAAAGTTCCAGCAGGTTCGTATGATGAGTTCGGACTTGGCTGTATGTCCGGATTGGGTTTTGGATGACCCGATAGTGTTTCGACGCCCATTGTGGAAGTTAGTATTTTGGAAGGATTTCATAAGTCTGGGTTGAAGTGCATTGTTATCAATGTCCGTTTGGGATTCCGAGTCTGGGGATAGCTCCGTATGGTGATTCTGGTGTTGTGAGCGTGATCGAAAGTAAATTTGGAGGTCCGTAGGTCATTTTGGATTCATTTGGCTAAAGTTAGAACTTTGAAGGTTTTTAAGAAGTTTGACCGAAGTGGAATTTTTGATATCGGGGTCGGATTCTGATTCCGGAACATAGAGTAGGTCCGTAATGTCTTATGTGACTTGGGTGAAAAAATTGAGGTCAATTGGACGTGATTTGATAGGTTTCAACGTCGGATGTCGAAGTTGGAAATTCTAAAGCTCATTAAGCTTGAATTGGAGTGCGATTCGTGGTATTAGCATTGTTTGATATGATTTGAGTCCTTGAGCAGGTCCACATTATGTTTTGGAACTGGTTGGTGTGATTGGACGGGGTCCCGGGGGCCTCGGGTGGATTCCGGATTGTTAACGGATCAAATTTGGAATTTGAAGAAAGAAGGAAGCACTTGCCTTCTGGTGTAACCGCACCTGCGAGGTTTGGGCCGCAAGTGTGGGGCTTCAGGAGCGGCCTTGGTGCCACATAAGCGGAAGTAGCAGGGCTAGGCAAGGACCGGAGATGCGGTCATCTTGCCACAGAAGCGGGACCATACCTGCGGAAGGAGAAGCACAGAAGCGGAAAAGGGGGCCCGGTGAAGGACCGCAAATGCGGTTGTGGGTCCGCACCTGCGGAACCGCAGAAACGGTCAAGTGACCACAGGTGCGGAAAGGCTGGAGGCAGTGTGTTCTTTAAAATCGAGAAATCAGCAATTTTTCTCCCATTTTCATTTGGTGTGGGCGAGTTTGGAGAGCTTCAAGGGGAGACATTCTTCAAGTATCACAAGGTAATTTGTTCCCACTTATCACAAGTTAAATACATGATTTATATACGGATTAAAGTATGAAAATTTGTAGAAATTTGGGATTTTGAGGAAAACCTAGGAATTTGGTATTCTTGGATTTTGACTACGCTTTTAGGCATGAAATTGAGAGTAAATTATATATTTGAGTTTGAAGGTTGTGGGTAAACTTTATCTTCGAAGTTTTTTGGAATTCGGGCACGTAGGCCCGAGGGCGATTTGGTCAACTTTTCTAGCGGAGTTGGGGAAATGGTATAAATTGAATTGTTGTGAGTATTTGAGCATATATTAATGGGTTTGCATAATTATTGACTAGTTTTTGGAGCGTTGTGCATCGATTTGAGTCATCAGAAGGGCTTGGGAGCCGGCTATAGAACTTCTGAGCGAGGTAAGTATCCTTTCTAACCTTGTAAGATGGAATTTTCCCCATAGGTGAAATAATTAATTATGTGTTGTTATTTGTGGGGGCCATGTACGCACGAGGTGACGAGAGTTCGTGCGTAGCTACTATTATGCTTATGTCCGGGTAGTCTAGGACCCAAAAACATGCTTTACTTGTCGTACTTGTAATTTTACTGATAAATTTAAAATGCTTAAATCATATCGAACTTGGAAAATGAATTTCTAAAAATATTAAACACCATCTTCTTGACCATTAAAAGAGAAAGTGTCATTCCTTGAGTAATTGTTTTCTTGATGAAGTCTGGATTGACTGTTTGAATGTGTGTATCTATGAGTACCTGCGTCGCATGTATGATTCACGAGCCGGGTAACTCTATTATTTATATTTGACCACGTCGCACATATAATTCGCGAGCGGGGTAATGATGCATCTATGGTTTGCGCCGTTCGACCCTTCGACAGTGCACATTTTATTATTCTGTTGGATCAGTCCGTACGACCTTGACATTACTTGCGCATGATATTTGTGCTGGGTACTTTATGTGATTTGAACTGTTTAATTGCCTTGGGACATAAGTCGTCAACTGAAATGATGGAAATTTAAATTATAATTGTGAAAGAAGTTGTTCCTTCCTGTTTCTATTTGTTATTTAATTATGACATCCATGCTTAGCGTCACATTTAATTATATTAATTTGACTTCTAGTAAGTGTCAAAGTCGACCTCTTGTCACTACCTCTTCGAGGTTAGGCAGGATACTTACTGGGTACACGTTGTTTTTGTACTCATACTACACTTGTTGTGCATTTTGTTGCACAGGCGCACGTACGTCTAGTGGCCTAGCTTGGCGCAATGGCATGGTTGATATGGGGACTTAGGTGAGCTGCACCTCTCGAGACGACCTGCAGCCAGCAGAGTCTCCTTCAAGGTATTGTGTTGTGTTTTCTCTACTGTCCCATTTATATTCTGGACAGTTATTGTATCTCATTTGCTTCTTAAAAATTGCTCATGCACTTGTGACACCGGGTTCTGGGATAACTTTGGGATTCAATTATTATTTGAATTTGTTAAGACATCGTTATTTACTCACTAAAGTTCATTAATTATTATTTAATGTAATGAAAACAAATGGTTTCAAAAATACTAAAATAGAGATTTTATCAACTTTTGGTGTTGGCTAGCCTGACAGTGGTGTCCAGCGCCATCACGACCTTTAATAGGAATTTGGGTCGTAACAACATCGGTTAGTTAGGTGGACCCACAATTTTAAATTTAAATAGTTATATTATTATTTAAAATATTTTATAAAATTTATAGTTGAAGTTACCGACCAAAGTCAGTTGGTTATTACAGGAGAAGATTTACTGGCCAACTTTGGTCGGCAGCTGTAATTTCTGGAATATAACCGACCAACTTCGGTCGATTCATAGGTCAAACATGGTCAAATTTTTGAATCATATTAAAATGTACTATCTAAATTAGATAAATATAATCCATTAACACTTTATTTTGTAATACAAATAATGGATGCACTAACATATACTATAACAAGCTATATATAGTTAAAGTAGCACCACAAAGTGTGTGTGTGTGTGTGTATAGCCGCATCTAAGAACACGAATCGCTAGGGCCACGAGGTCGGGTTTTGTTTGGGGATAGACTTGTGAAAAAGAAATAATTTAATTAGTATATATAATTGATCATCATCAAATATATTTATTTGTAAATTAATTCATCGACTTACAACTTAGATGCATCGATGGGTATTAAAACCAAAACGTCTCGACCTATATCGATGATTATTAAAAATAAAACGTCTCGACCAATATCGATTAATCTATGTCATGCATTATTAGTGATGAATGAATGAATGAAATATAGAACAATACTAAACTTCTTTGACATGTATATATGTATCACAAATTAAATACACGAAAGAAGCTATTAGCATTAAGTAGACGAGTTAATATAACAATCGAATAAACATATTTAATAGAACAATATTGGTTTACCAATCCATCAATTGATCAAGTTTTCATGCATAGTAATGTATGTGATTGATCATCAATTACAATATTGTGTGTGTGTGTGAAATGAATCATATACTTAATTATAACTTAAAAAATTAACTTAGATAGATGAATACAAATGGTAAAACGTCTTGACCGATATTTATTAATCTATGTGATTTTAATTAGATATAAAACAAATGAATATATAAGATGAAACATGGAATTCGAATAAAATAAACGTCTCATATATACCTTTATTTGCTTATTATGATTGATTAATTACATATATGCGTGAGTAAAATATATGCTCGTAGTTTATTAAAATTAATTAGTTAATATAATTATTTATAAAGATTATGCTTATAGTTTATAATTATTTATTAGTAAATATATATGTGAATAAAATATATGCTTATAATTTATAATTATTTTTTAAAGTATATAAATTTAAAAAATAATAACACAGGAAATTAATTTAGGTTTTCTTTTTAAGATAACCGGCCGAAGCCGGTCGGTTAACTGTGGTCAAACACGGTCAACGTTCACTTAAGTGTACCGACAAACGTCGATCAATACCTTTAATTCAAGATCTGAAATACGAGGGTTTCCACCCATTTCTCTTCCCAAAATTTTCTAACTCCCCACTCTCTTTTCCCTCACACACACACAACACCCTCCCACCACTCCTTCTATATTTTCCTCACACAAATCGCATTCCCCCCTCCTCCGTGCCACCACACGTCTCCACTGACCCCGCCCCCGCCCCCGCCGCTGCTATTTCCTTCAGATCTGCCTCTGCCCCTCCTCCTCATCCACCTCCTAAAATTCCAGGTTTCGATTGGAACTTACATTATTTGTATAATTTTAATATTTTGTTAATTAGTCATGAAATTGATAGTTTAACTTTGAATTTTATTGAAATCTAGGGTTTAGATCTTGTTTAAATAGAATAGAATTGAACTGATTACCTAGGAAGTAAATTGAATGTTTAAGTATGTATTGACCTGAGTGGTTTAGTTGAGAATTGAATGTTTAACTTTGAATTGAATTGAGTTTTTAGGATTTGTTCTTGTGAATTGAACTTTTAAGGTATGAATTAAACTTTTAGGGGTAAGTGTTGAACTTTTTGGATAGAGCTAATGTTTTATGAGGTTAATTGAATTGTTTAGGGTATGAGTTGAACTTTTAAGATATGAATTGAACTTTTAGGGGTAATGGTTGAACCTTTTGGATATGAATAGAACTTTTAGGGATAAGTGTTGAATGTTTTGGGTATGTATTGAACTTATTATGTTTAAATTGAATGAATCATAATTAATTATATTTACTATAATTTATTTTGGTATAATTGGTAAAAATTAATTATCTTAATTAATTAACTATAATTTAATTAATTTATAATTGTAGAATAAATTAAGTAGTTCTAATACTTATGGAAATATCTCAATTTATTTTTGTTTTATTTGTATGGATGGAACATTGTACTTGGATGTACAATAGGAATTATCCTAATCGGCGGGGATTGAGGGATGATTTTAAAGAAGGGGTTCATGAATTTATTAGACATGCAATGTCACATTCATCATACCAAATTGAAGGAGTAATTAGGTACCCTTGTGTCAAGTACGATTGTGTGAAGTTGATAGTTTATACGAGTCCACCAACTGTATAGAGACCTGGTCCTATAACAGTTCCCTCAGTTTTAACTATTGAAACAATATATAAATAAGACACATGATTTTTACGTGGAAAAATCTCAACTCAAGGGGACAAAAAAACCACGACCTACACTGGTAGGATTTCAACTTCACTAACTTGTAACTACACTATTACAAGCCACTTTGTAATGACTCTATTACAAAGACTTCAATCTCACTAACTTGTAATACACTTATCACAAGCCACTTTGTCATTCACTAGTTACAAACACTCTAACCTATGACTAACTCTAGTCACAACACAAAATCAGATGGTTTATGATTTGAGTTTCCTAAAACAAAGATTCTAAGAAAGCAAGATAGGAGTTACAATGAAGAACAAAACACAAGATTACAACTCAACTAAGGACACACATAGACTCGTAGTGGAACTGGTCCGTAGTGGATTTGTCTTCTTGTTCTTGACACACTTGAGACTTCAATGCTTGAGAGAATATTAGTAAATGCTCAAGTAAATTTCTTGTTTCCTTACACCATACTCTTATACTTCAAAGACATCCCAAGAATGATGTCTATTCATGGTTGGTACACGCCTCTTCCCAATGGGAATTGACTGTTGCACTGTTTCTGCATTGTAGTGTGCACAGTTGCAAGCAGTCATTTTCTGCAGTTGCTTTCCAGTTGTAGGGTTGACTTGTACTTCTGTCAGGGAAACATCAAGGGATCAGGTCCCTAAATTGGTTCGTGTGAATCCAAAGGCACACTGTCCAGATTATCTTGAGTCCGTTGCTGAATGATTGTACCAGGCATGCATCAGGTCCTTTATCTGGTTCTATACAGAAAGTTTGTTAGATCATCAAAACATAAGACTAAGAGACCTTAAGCCCATCAATTTCCCCCTTTTTGATGATGACAATCTTTTTAAATTGATGACCAGTTATAGAGCATAACTTAACAAGATAAAGTACCAGTACCCTCATATGTTCCCCCTGACTCTATGATTCCCCCTTAATCCCTGCTTCAATTTTTTTTGTTAACCAACTCTTCCCCCTTTTGGCATCATTAAAAACCACAATCAGGCAGAAAGCGTATAGAAGTCCAACACAACTAACTCATGCCCCATATGTGCACACAACATGATAGAAAAGAGAAGTAAAAGGAAAATAAGCATTGTACTTAGCATAAGAGAAGCTGATTCATTGAGAATAATATTTTTTTAAGCACATAGAAGTCTTTGCTATGAAAGCATAGACTAAATTGGACTGTTTCATCAGGAGCAGTAACGGTGGAATCCAACAAGCCATCACAAAAAAAAAAAAAAAAAAACGAAACCAAAAACCACAAAACATCAAAACATAAGGCAACTGGACATTGAGAGGATCCTTGGAGGCACTAGAAGAGGAAGGCTTGGAGGAGGAGGCAACAAGGGTTTTGAGAACCAAGTCCATGCGGGCATTTGCAAACATGTGTTCCTCGAACAGTTTCTCCCACAGGTTCTCCACCTGCTGCCTAAGCTCAACATTCTCCTAAGTCAAGCGGGCAACTTCTTCATGGGAAGAATTAGCAGAACCAGGTGCCCCAACAACTTGACTTAGCTGAGTTTCCAGTATGGCATTCTGAGCCTTCATCTTTCTGATCACTTCAGTTGCAGCATTTTGAGCATTAATCAACTGAGAAATTGTCGAAGGGCTTCCCCCAGCCTTTTCTATACACTCACACTCTTCTAGAGTTGTTTTGGAGAAGGTCTTCTTGCGGGTTCCTACTTTTGGATTGGCCAGAGCTACCTTGTAGAACTGGAACACACGAGTAAGGAGAAATCCGTATGGAAGCCCATGATTGCCATCTTGGAAGTTAGCCACCTTTTGCATATGTTCGATCATGATTGCTGGTAGATTTATTGGTGTGAACGAATCAAGAGCCTCCATCAAAACCAGGTCAGACTTGGAAGCAATAGACCTCCTCTCAACACGGGGTAAGAGAACCTTATTGACCAGCTCAAAGAGAAGCTGGTACACTGGAAGAAGTGCCTTCTTATGCACCCGTTCCCCCTGCTGGATAGACTGCTCTTTCACAATGGCTCTCCTAAAGTTAGCTTCACAAGCGCTCTTGAGCGAGTACATTCCCTCACACGGAACCTGGAGAGCTTTTCCCAAAGCAGCAACATCAAGCACGATGTCTACCCCATTTACCAGCACGCATATATGGTCCCCTTAAATAGTGAAGAGAGTTGCATAGAAATTATACAACTCATCTTCATATACCTTGGGCACAACCTCCCTAAACAGATGATCCCATTGCTAGAACTCCACTATCTCCATAACTTGCCTCATTCCTGCCATCTCAGAGATTTCCGGGTCAAACATACGACCCCACAAGATCTTTTGGGTTCTCAATCTCTCCTGCCCAAGTCCACTGTCACTTGGTATGGTCTTCAGTGAACCGGGTCCCCCAAAAATTTCCCTCTTTCTTTTTCTCAACTTTTCAACAGACTTTCCTCGCTAACGCTCAACAGCCACAATATTTCTTTCAGACAACTCTCTCTCAATCACAACCCTTTTGGATTTTCAACCACTCTTCACAGATGTTGCACCTTGGTTTTCCACAACTTCCTCAAAAGCTCCAATCACAGACTTCTGGACCTTTGTAGATCTTTTCACTAAGGAACTAGGTTCCTCTACAACATATTCATCAACCTCAACCACTGGAATGTCCTTGTCAGCCACTACTTCCCCCTACTTCATCAACCTCTTCTTCTTTTTCTTAAGCCTCTTCGTGCTCTTCTGCAAGGCAGACTCGAGAGCCTCTTTTTTCTGCAACCGGGTAGAAGGTCGCTTGGAAGAAGACTCAGGAGTAATTGCTGGCTTGCAAATCTTAAAACAAGCACTGAGGACCATTTCATCGTCATCATCTTCGTCAAATGGTACAGTAATGGGAGGAATAAACTCCAAGGGCTTAATGTAGAAGATGTGTTCCTAGTTTGTTTCTACTGAAGGAGAATCAGGTTCTCTAATAGGTTTTTCTTTGACTCTTTTATGAACCGGAGACTCAAAAAGAACCATAGTCCCCTCATTCCTAAAAATGGAGTTTCTTCCCCTCCGAGACTCAGGAAGAGGGGACGCTTCTTCATTCGTAAGACTCTCAGCAGCAATAGCCATGATATTGTGCGCCACTTCCTTTTCTGGTGACTCCATGGGAGCCACTGAATCAAGAATGGAGGAGTTCAAGTATTGATCAGGGTCTTCCTCAGAGACCTCTGATGCATGAGGTGTATCACTTTCCAAGTGTTCTTTCATTTGATCAGAACAAGGAAGAGAAGTAGGGTTTGAAGGAGGAGTAACGACGATAGGAGGGGAAGAGGAAACCCGTGTGGGTACGGTGATATCAGGGTTAGTGGAAGACTGGGTTTCTGGTGGTGATGCTAGGGAGGGTGGAGATGTGAGAGTGGTGTTGATGGTAGGAGAAAGAGAGAGAATTGTTCATTGGCCATTGTGAGAAGAGTGATAGAGAGTTCTGAAAGAAAGAGAATTTGGAGAGTTGCAATAGGAGATGATGGTTCATAACGGTTAAGAGTGAGAGGGTTTTATGTAAGGAAGGGTAATAAACAAGGGGGATAGGAACGCGTTTTGACGAATTTAAAAATGACGGTAGGTTTTTGGGAAGATGAAACGTGCAGAGGAAGCGAAGGGATTTGAGAGATAGGACGTGACACATAGACTCGGAAAAGTCAGATGATGTGGCAATTGCATTAATTTTGTTGTATTTTGAGAAAAGCATGAGAAAAATACATTACTACTAACCTGAGGTACAGGAACCAGGTTCCTGACCTGTTTTTATAAAAGGATTTTGCAGCTCTCTTTCGTAGTTCAATGTTGTACCTTTAGCTTCTATAATTATCATGTGTGTCTACCTGCAACAATATAGATGTGAGTTAGGCTTGGTCAGAAAACACTTTAGCTGACTGTCACGACCCGCATCCGGGTTGTGATGGCACCTGTCGTGGAACCAGGCTAGCCAACAATTACAACAATACTCAATTCATTTACCAGAGAAATTTACTCATTTTTGGCTCAACTCATAGAAATACGGAAGTTTTTAATCAGTTAAAAACAGTCCAACAGAAGAAATAAGCTCCAACAATCAATCTAGGATCTGGAGTCACGCAGTTATGAGCTACTAACATCAATACAACTGAGAAATAATACTGAAGTTTTAAGTTTCCAATTTCTAATACAGGAGGAAAAATAAGGAAAAGAGGGACGGGACAGCGAACGCCAGCTGCTACCTCGCTGGCTCTGAGAGATAAGTTGCTATCACCGATCCGCATCAAATCTCGGTGCACCTGGATCTGCACACACAGTGTGCAGGTAAGTAACGAAAACAACCTACGGTCTGAGGAGGTAGTGACGAACTCAACCTCCGTAAATAACAATTCGAATAATGAATNCTGTATGTAACATGCAACCCTCACAGGTGGTCCTCTCGGTACACATAATTAGCCATTGGCCCAGGGAAATCCATCCCGTAACATGTACGACGTGGTGACTCAGTCACTAAGTACCGAGGGAGCAGGCCAATTCAGCCTTTCGGAGAAATCCATCTCCGGGATATCATACTCATCCATAATCTGTACCAGGGAAATCCATCCCTCCATATCTCATAAACAGTATCTGTGCCAGGGAAATCCATCCCTCTATATCTCATATCTCGGACAAATCCATGTCCAGGGAAATCCATCCCTCAATATCTCATATCTCGGACAAATCCATGTCCAGGGAAATCCATCCCTCAATAACTGTGCGCTCACTGGGGGTGTAAAGACTCCGGAGGGGCCGCCAAGGATATGGCCCAAGCGCTATATATATATCAAGCCCACGAAGGGTATATCATCTCAACATTTGGCTCTAGGCCCATACTCAGTCAGAATTACCAGTCTCCTCACAACACTCTCATTATGTAAACAGCCCAAACAATGGCAATGCATGATAAATAAATGATTTCTGAGACTGAAATACGAATACATGTATAATAACAGGACTGAGTATGCACAAGTAAAGTTCGCAATAGAAACAATAGTGACTGGCCCTTTCTGGTCTCCACATATAGACATGAAGTCTTATCATTTATACTTGTTATGTTTCTTTTAGTTTCTACGCATTAATAGCCTTCACAGTACCGATATCATGGTGGAATAACAGTTAAACCGTGCCTGGGGATAAGCCGGGCCACAACAAATCAACCAACACTCATATGCCCGTCACTTGGAGAGTGTATCATAGTAGCTATCATCAATTAAAATGTACATTGGGGTTTTGAACCCCTCAGTTCCAAGGTTGAAACCGTTACTTACCTCGAAACCGGCTCAACTCTACTCCGCCGGGCCCTTTCCTCGAGAATCAGCCTCCAAATACTCCAAATCTATCAATAATCAATTACATAGTGTCACAATGTGCTAAGGAACAATCCCCAAATCAAAATTTAGCAAAAATACCAAAAATCCCGAATTCGGTCAAAACCCGGCCCTCGGGCCCACGTCTCGAAAGTCAGAAATTTTCACAACACTAGGTTCCTTGTCNNAGACTAATTTCACGAAGGTTGCCTTTTATAGTTCTGCCTAGGCATTTCCGCAACAGCGGTGTGTTTCTCGCACCTGCGACTCTGCAGGTGCGACCTTTCAACCGCACCTGCGAAACCCACTTAAGTTGCCTAGCTTCCGCACCCGCGATCCTTTTCCCGCGCCTGCGACATCGCAGGTGCGGACATCCATCTGCCCTTGCGACCTCCTTCGCACCTGCGGCCTCATTATCGCAACAGCGGGCCCGCAGGGGCGACATATTGACCGCACCAGCGGTCCTTCACTTAACACCCAGAGCCCGCGCCTGCGACCCCATCTCCCGCACCTGCGACCTCGCAGGTGCGATCTTCCTTCCGCCCCAGCGACCAAACCTCGTACCTGCGCCATGTTTTCCGCACCTGCGGCCCAAGCATCGCAGGTGCGGTCGCACCAGCAACAGCAGCTTCAGCTGCATTTCAAGTTCCAACTTCTCTGTTTAACGCCCGAAATCAAACCCAAGCCCCTCGGGATCCTAACCAAACATACCAACATATCAAACATGGTTATTCAAACTTTGTCGAGCCATTAAAACACCAAAAACAACATCAAAACCATAAATTCTCATCCAATTCAAGCCTATGATTTCCAAAAACTTCCGAAACACGCATTTGATCAAAAACCCAACCAAACTATCTCCGAATGACCTGAAATTTTGCAGGAAAGTCCGAAATGACCTAACGAAGCTACAACAACTCTCAGAATTCCATTCCGACCCTCGGATAAAAATCTCGCCTATCAACCGGAATTCACCAAAATACTAACTTCGCCAATTCAGGCCTAATTCTACACCGGGCACCCTAAAAATATTCTGAACACACTCCTAAGTCCCAAATCACCTAACGAAGCTATCCGAACCATAAAATCTGCATTCCGAGGTCGTTTACCAATAAGTCAACTCCGGGTTGACTTTTCCAACTCTAAAGCTCTTGTTAGAGACTAAGTGTCTCAATCCACTCTATTTTCACTCCGAACCCGAACCAACCAACCCCAACACTTCATGAACAGTCTAACCGAGCTACTACAAGACAGAAATAAAGGAATAGATGCGTATACTGCGTAACGACGGACCCGATCGTTACACTGACTTTACCTGAGTATGAATTTCATAGCCATGTGAGGAGAACCAGGTTCTCAGTTAGGTTTCATTAGCCCCAGTGCCATTCTATTTCTATCAAAGTGTTCCATGCTTAGAGCTTTGTTGAAGATATCTGCAATTTGATCTTCAGTGCAGCAAAATATCATGCAAATAAGCCCCTTTTCAACATTATCTCTGAGAAAGTGGTGTCTGACATCAATGTGTTTGGTTCTCTTGTGCTGAACCGAGTTCTTTTCCATGTTGAGGGCACTGGTGTTATCACATAGGAGTGGTACACAATCAATGTATACCCCAAAATCTTCCAATTGTTGCTTGATCCACAGCAGCTGAGCACAACAAGAGGCAACTGCAACATATTCTGCTTCAGCTGTTGAGAGAGCACTGAGTTTTGTTTCCTTTTACCCCATGAGATTAGGTATGATCCAAGGAAATGAGCCATTCCAGATGTGCTTTTCCTGTCCACCAAATAACCTGCATAATCACCGTCAGCATAACCAATAAGGTTGAAATTGTCACCTGAAGGATAGTATAGAACCAGGTCTTGTGTGCCCTTAAGATATCTCAGAATTCTCTTAGCAGCCTTCATATGAGATTCCTTGGGATTTGATTGAAACCTTTCACACAATCCGACACTGAATACAATGTTTGGCCTACTCGCATTGAGGTAGAGTAGAGGTCCAATGATTCCCCGATACATTGTTTGATTCACATGTGATCTAGAATCATCCATGTCCAACTTAGTAGCAGTAGCAATAGGGGTATCGATCACCTTTGATGCTTCCATACCAAACCTTTTCAGCAGTTCTTTGATGTATTTCTGCTAACTGATACACGTTCCCTTTGTCGACTGCTTCACTTGAAGGCCCAGGAAGACGTTCAGTTCCCCCATCATACTCATTTCAAACTCACTTCCCATGAGTTTGGAAAATTCTTCACATAGTAAGTCTGTTGTAGCCCCAAATATGCTGTCATCTACATAAACCTGAACAATGAGCAGGTTACTTCTCCGTTTCTTCAAAAACAATGTATTGTCAATCTTTCCTCATGTGAAACCATTTTCCAAGAGAAACTTGGATAGCCTCTCATACCAGGCTCTAGGGGCCTGCTTCAATCCGTATAGAGCCTTTCCAATTTGAATACATGTTCAGGATGCACATGACATTCAAAGCCTGGAGGTTGCTTAACATAGACCTCTTCCTTAAGAAAACCATTCAAAAAGGCACTCTTCACATCCATTTGGAACAAGGTGAATTCCATATGTGGCGCAAAGGCGATGAGGATCCTGATAGCTTCCATGCGAGCAACTAGGGAAAACATCTCATCATAATCGATCCCTTCCTCCTGATTGTAACCTTGGACAACAAGCCTTGCTTTGTTCCTTGTAGTATTTCCATTTTCATCCAGTTTATTCCTAACCACCCACGTGGTCCCTATGATGGTTCTGTCTGAGGGTCTAGGTACCAGGTGCCATACCTTGTTTCTCTCATACTGATGCAGCTCCTCTTGCATAGCTGTAATCCAATCTGCATCCTTCAGGGCTTCCTTGATATTTTTGGGTTCTATTTGAGATAAAAAGGCTGAAAAGGCTAGGGTATTTCTGGTTTTTGATCTTGTCTGAACTCCAGAATCTAGGGGGGTGATTATATTATCAAGTGGATGAGAGATTTTGTGTTTCCAATTTGGGACTGGAATTTGATTGGTATAAGAGCTAGGTAAGTCAGATGGGTTTCCCTGCACTCCTCGTTCAGCTACCTGTGGAGTACCTTGCACTGCATCTCCAACTTTTTCTTCAGCTTCAGTGGTAGTGATTGGGGTACCAGGTTCCTCTTGTGAAGTGGATGAGGATGTTGCATTGTCTTCACTTGCTTCCTTCATCTGACTCATCATATCAGATTTGCCATTTGACACATCATATATTTCTCCAGGAACCAAAAGTGGTTCACTATCTTGATCATCACTGTCTCCTTCCTTGTTTGAAGAAGGTGTCTCATTGAATATCACATGAACACTTTCTTCCACACATTGTGTACTTTTGTTGTAGACTTTGTAGGCTTTTCTTTTAGAGGAATATCCCAGAAAGATTCCTTCATCACTTTTTGCATCAAACTTCCCAAGGTGATCCTTCCCGTTGTTGAGAACATAACATTTGCATCCAAAGGTTCTCAGATGAGTTATCTTGGGCTTTCTTCCATTGAGTAGCTCATAAGGGGTTTTGTTCAAGAGGGACCTGATCATGCACCTGTTCACCAAGTAGCACGCAATGTTTATAGCCTCTGCCCAGAAATATTTGGCAATTCCGCTGTCAATAAGCATTGTCCGTGCCATGTCTTCTAGTGTTCTACTCTTCCTTTCAACAACACCATTTTGTTGTGTAGTACTTGGGGTTGAGAAGTTATGAGTCCTATTTTCATTGCAAAACTCATCAAATTTAGCATTGTCGAATTTTGTCCCATGGTCAGATCTGATGCAAGCTACCTTCAATTCCATCTTCACTTGGATTTTCTTGACAAATTTTACAAATACCTCAAAGGTCTCATCTTTTGTTCTATGAAACAGTGTCCAAGGGAATCTTGAATAGTCGTGTACAATCACAAAAATATACTTCTTTCCACCCCTGCTTGGTATTCTCATAGGACCACACAGATCCATATGAAGGAGTTCGAGTGGTTTTGATTTACTAACATCCTTCTTGGGCTTAAAGGATGATTTCACATGTTTTCCTCTAGCACGTGCATCACACACTCTGTGCTCCTTGAATTTTGAATTTGGCAGACCTCGAACTAGGTCCTTCTGTATCAATTTATTCAGAAGTGAGAAGCTTGCATGCCCCAATCTTCTATGCCACAGTTCTGCATCATCATCAACTACCTTTAAGAAGCTCATATCACCAGCTTGCAGAGATTCAAAGTCAGCAACATAGATGTTCTTGTACCTTTTAGCTACTAAAACCACTTCACTAGTTACCAGATTAGTAACTGTGCACACTTTAGACAAGAACTCTACTTTGTTCCCTTTATCACAGATTTGAGAGACACTCAAGAGACTGTACTTCAGGCCATCCACATAGTACACGTTCTCAATTGAGTGCAAAAGAGACTTTCCAACCCTCCCGACACCGAGAATGTACCCCTTTTTTCCATTGCCAAAGGATACATTCCCTCATTGCAGGGCTTTCAGTGAGAGAAACTCCATGGTGTTCCCAGTCATGTGCTTTGAGCATCCACTGTCCATGATCCATTGTAGTCCTGTTCCTCTCACCGTTCCCTGCACATATAGATTATGGGTTTGATTTAGGAACCCAAGATCACATCTTTGGAATAAAATCCAATTAGAAAAGGAAATCCAATTAGAGATAAGCTGCCCATGAGCATCATGGCATAAGTAAAAGGGAACGAGGAGGCAAGCCCCCCCCCCCTATCTTTCGCATATCTTGCTCATCCGACATGGCATGAATCACAAACAAGTTTGCGTCCCTTGTAATGAGAAAAGGGTGGATAAGAGATTTTCTAGTCCATGCAGGCAAGAAGCGATTTTTGCGAGTGGTACCTGGTCCCCCTTTAGTAGTCACTTTTTCAGCAAACACTTTGTTTTTCTGAACAGATTGAACCCTGACATGGCAGTTTTCTTTGAAGTGCCCATTGTTCCGGCTGTGGGTACAAAGTCATTTATCTGGAGCAGTGACATACTTGTTGTGAGGGTTGTAAGGAATTTTCTCCTTTTGGAACCCGATACCCTGCTTGTTTCCACTATTGTTAAAATACATGGCAGTGACAGCATCTTAGGACCAAGTCCACTTAAGAGATTTCACAAGATCAATTTTTACTTTCTCCAATTCAGCTTGAAGTTGTCGATTTTTATCGAGTTTACCACATAGAATAGTTTTCACATCATTTGTTTCCTTTTCAAGCTTGATGTGTGTCTCACTAGATACTTCCTTCTCCTTTTCAATACTTACAGGCCTATGTTCTGATTTGAGTCCCTCAATGGTTTCCTCTAGGTCTGTGATTACCACCAAAAAGTCATCCCTTTCTTGTTCAGTAGCAGCAATTTTCTCTACTAGAGTGTTCTTTTCTTTCTAAGGTTCTCTATGGTTTCTTTCAAGTCAACACCCAGTACTGTTAGGTCATCTCTCTCATTTTCTACACTATTAATCTTTCCAGCTATCACTCTTTTTTCTTTCTCAAGGTTGTTTATAGTTTCCTTCAAGTCAACAACCACTATCATCAAGTCATCTCTCTCATTTTCTACATTGTTTATTTTTCCAGTTAGAACTTCTTTTTCTTTTTCAAGATTACCTATGCTCTCCTTCAAATCAACCACACAGACCACTAGATCATCTCTAGATTTCTCAGAATCTCCTAACTCTATGGTCAATGCATCCTTATCATTAACTAGACTGTAAATATGCATCAATTAGAACATTCGCTAATGACATCAATTTCTTAGAAGAGTAGGACTTCAAATTTCTCTAAACATCCTTGAAATTTACCTCATCATTGTCATCCTCTTCATCATCATCAGACTGAGCCATCAATGCAAACAACGAATCATATTCCTTGGCTTCATTTTCCACTGTCATCATGGAACTGTTTCCTGCATTTGGTTCCTCTTCTGATTCACTGGAGGAGTCTCCCCATACAGCAAGAGCTTGCTTCACAACATTGTCAGCTGTACTTTTTTGGCTGAATCGTTTGTTAGGAACCGGGTTCCTTTTCGTTGTTTTGTCAGGGTTGTGTTTGAAGTGCTCCCGCTTCAGAAGTGTACATTCTATGATAAAGTGACCTGGCTTTCCGCACTTGTGACAGAGATCATAGTTCCTTGGTTTACGTGAACTCCCTCTCCTTGGTATACCACCATTTTTTCGAACCATCTTTTGTATTTTTGTGAGATAGGACATATCACTATCTTCTTCACTTGAGTCATTGTTTTCAGCCTTGAGCACCAGGTTCTTCTCCTTCTTTGGCTCTCTTCTTTCACTGTCTTTCTTTCTCTTCATCTCGTAGGTCTTCAGATTTCCAATCAGCTCGTCCATGGTTAGAGTTTGTAGATATTTGTCTTCAGTGATGGAGTTCACCTTACTCTCCCAAGAGCTAGGTAAACGCTGAGAACCTTTCGTACCATCTTGTTTCTAGGAATAATTTCTCCAAGTGAATGATGCTCATCAATGATGGATGTGAATCTACTATGCATATGTTGTATAGCCTCATCATCCTTCATCCTAAAAATCTCATACTCAGTGGTAAGCATGTCAATCTTGGACTGTTTAACTTGAGTAGTTCCTTCATGTGCCGTTTGCAATGCTTCCCATATCTCCTTGGCAGATTGACAAGCTGAGATTCTATTGTACTCATCAGGTCCTATACCACATACCAAGATCTTCTTGGCACAGAAGTTCTTCTCAACAACTTTTCTGTCAATGTCGTTGTATTCTTTTCTGGTTTTGGGCACCATCACACCAGGTTCTCCAACCTTATTCATAGGAACATGTGGACCGTCACAAATGACATCCGACAACTCAGAGGCTTCTGCCATTATGAAATCATGCATATGAGTCTTCCACCAGCCATAATACTGACCATTGAATCTAGGAGGTCTGTAGGTTGATTGTCCTTCTTCAAAGTTAGGTGGAGCAGCCATTGAGATCCTTTCTAGGTGTTAACTTTTTAGAAATAATCTACTCTGATACCAATTGCTAGTTTATATGAGTACACCAACTGTATAGAGACCTGGTCCTATAACAGTTCCCTCAGTGTTAACTATTGAAACAGTATATAAATGAAACACAAGATTTTTATGTGGAAAAATCCCAACTCAAGGGGACAAACAAAACGACGACCTACACTAGTAGGATTTCAACTTCACTAACTTGTAACTACACTATTACAAGCCACTTTGTAATCACCCTATTACAAAGACTTCAATCTCACTAACTTTTAATACACTTATCACAAGCCACTTTGTCACTCACTAGTTACAAAGAATTTAACCTATGACTAACTCTAGTCATAACACAAACTCAGATGGTTTATGATTTGAGTTTCCAAAAACAAATCTTCTAAGAAATCAAGATAGGAGTTACAATGAAGAACAAAACACAAGATTACAACTCAACTAAGGACACACATAGAGTCGTAGTGGAACTGGTCCATAGTGGAGTTGTCTTCTTGTTCTTGACACACTTGAGACTTCAATGCTTGAGAGAATATTAGTAAATGCTCAAGTAAAGTTCTTGTTGCCTTACACCATACTCTTATACTTCAAAGACATCCCAAGAATGATGTCTATTCATGGTTGGTACACGCCTCATCCCAATGGGAAGTGACTGCTGCACTGTTTCTGCACTGTAGCGTGCACACTTGCAAGCAGTCACTTTCTGTAGTTGCTTTCCAGCTGTAGAGTTGACTTGTACTTCTGTCAGGGAAACATCAAGAGATCAGGTCCCTAAACTGGTTCGTGTGAATTCAAATGCACATTGTCCATATTATCTTGAGTCCGTTGTTTAATGATTATACCAGGCATGCATCAGGTCTTTTATCTGGTTCTATACAAAAAGATTGTTAGATCATCAAACATAAGACTAAGAGACCTTAATCCCATAAGAAGTTAAAAAACCCAGAGGAAGTTAAGCTTCATCTTTATAGGAAGGGGTTTATAGAGAATTACTTTGTGTGGACTAATCATGGAGAGATCGATGGTAGCCGTGGAATATTTTATAACATGGTTGTTGGTGAAAGTAGTAGGTTGGTGGAGAATAGGGATCAAGATTCTAGAACTCATGGTGTGGTTGCGAATGCTTTTGGGATGCACTCCGGGGTCGAGCCCAATGAAAACGTTGAATAAACTCCTAATGATGATGCAAAATATTTTTATGAACAGTTATAGGAAGCTATTCATCCACTACTTGAAGGAAGTCCACACTCTGAGCTGTCTGTTGCGGTTAGATTACTAAGTATCAAATCTGATTGGAATATTTTTCAAGCGGTCATGGACTCTTTCCAACCTTATGAGTGAACTAGTTGACCCAAATATCAACTTACCTAGTGACTTATATAAGGTAAAGAGATTGTTTTCTAAGTTAGGACTTTCGTCAATGAGAATTGATTGTTGTGAAGATGGTTCCATGTTTTATTATAAAGATGATGCAAATTTAGAAAGTTGTAAATTTTGTGAAAAGCCTCGTTTCAAGATGCTTTCCAGCGGGAATATGGTTGTTGTGAAGACGATGCATTATTTGCCTCTTATACCTAGGTTAAAGATGTTATATGCGCCGATGAGTTCTGCTCCTCATATGAGATGTCACTTTGAAAATAGAAGACCACATGGTGTTATATCTCATCCTTCGGATGGAGAAACTTGGAAGCACTTTGATAGGACATATCCAGATTATGCTAGTGAACCAAGGAACATCGATTAGGTTTGTGTGCGGATGGCTTCACGCCTTTTACTATATATGCGACACCATATCCATGCTGGCCCCGTAATCCAAAAAGTTTGATTGATGTGTATTTGCAACCTTTGATTGATGAGCTAAAATAATTGTGGTATGATGATGTTGAAACATATGACATATCAACCAAGAAGAATTTCAACTTACGTGCTAATTTAATGTGGATTATAAACAATTTTCCTGCATATGGAATGTTGTCTGGGTGGATGACTGCCGCTTGTCCTTACTGTATGGAAAATGGTAAAGCGTTCACTTTGAAATATGGCCGAAAGCAATCATGGTTTGGTTGTCACCGTCAATTCTTGCCTGATGATCATGAGTTTAGAAGTATGAAACATGCATTCAAAAAAAATAAAGTGGAATATGATTCGCTACCTCCGCTACTTTCGAGTGAGAAAATTTGGGAGAGGGTCCAAAACATTAGTAAAGTTACTGAGGCTCCACCTTCTAGATTCCCCAGATATGGTGTTACTCATAATTGGACGAAACAAAGTATATATTGGGAGTTGCCTTATTGGAAGGATGATCTTCTCCGATGCAACCTTGATGTCATGCATATTGAGAAGAATTATTTTGACAATTTGTTCAACACAGTGATGGATGTTAAATGTATGACAAAAGATGACCCGAAGGCTATAATGGACTTACAAGAATATTGCATGCGACATGATTTATACTTGCAGACAGCGAACAATGGTAAGGTGTTCAAGTCTAAAGCAAGCTACACATTCACTACGGAGGAAATATGACACATTTATGATTGGTTACAAAATTGAATATACATGGGGGTTACCCTTCAAATCTGGGAAAAGTAGTAGATTTGGAGGTAGAGAAGTAGAGCCACTTGAAAAGTCATGAATGTCATGTTTTCATGGAGACCTTAGTGCCTATTATATTTTGCGGTTTGCCTGAAAGAATCTGGAAACTCATCACAAAGATTAGTTTTTTTTCAAAGACTTGTGTTCTACCACTTTAAGGGAAGAAAACCTACTTCGGATGGATCAGAACATTCCTGTAGTAAGTTGGAAAAAAATATTTTCATGTGTTCTTTTGATGTGATATAACACTTTCCAATCCACCTTGTACACGAGGCACGACTTGGATGGCATGTTCAATGCAAATGGATGTATCCCTTTGAGAGGTAATATTATAAGTTTGATGTAATATTCTATTTTATTTGAATGTTCTTAGCTAGCATGAAATTATGTAGGAAAATTGCTAAATGCAAATTGTTTGTTAAGCACAGGAATATGATTGAAGGATCTATATGCAACACCTATCTTGCAAAGTAAACTGCACATTTTTGTTCTTACTATTTTGAGAGTAACGTGTCATGTTCTAGGAATAGGCCCAACAGTCACACTGTGGAATGCGTGAACGATCCATTGTATCCACCAATGTCCATCTACAATCAACCAGGCCGATGTTCTAAGGATGTTAAGAGAAGTTTAAGTGATATGTTGCTAAATTGTCCTGAAGTTCAACCATTTCTTAAGTAAGTATTGATTCGTTACTAATCAAAATGTAAAATTTACAGTGATTACATATTGATGCAACTACTAATTTTTTTTAGATGTGTCACAGGCACTTCGTGGGTCAGTTTGGCCATGATGTTGTATATACGATTTTTGATACGTGGTTCAAACAATTTGTAAGTTTATCCTAATAATGTACTTCTAAAGTTCCCTATATATATATATATATATATATATATATATATGGTTATGCTAACTTATGAGTTTTTTAAACATGTAGGTAAATAATCCAAATAATAATGTAAATCAATTTTTGAAAGATTTATCTTGGGGACCTGGGCTTCAGGTCACAACAATGTCTAAGTACGTAGTGAATGGTTATAAGTTTCATATAGAGGATTTCTCTAAGAATAAAAATAGCAACAACATCGGGGTGTGGGTTCAAGGTGGTGATGACAACCAAGTTGGAGATATTAATTATTATGGTGTAGTCAAAGAAATATTACAACTAGAATATACATGTTGAGCATATAAGAAATTGAAACTCTTTAGATATCAGTGGTTTGACCCAAATCAAACAAGAGGTACAAAAGTAAACTACCAGTACAACATAATTGAAGTTAATCATAAGGGGAATGATCCCTTCATAATTGCACATAATGTGAAGGGAATGATCCCTTCATAATCATAAGAGTGTATTATGCTCTTTATTCATAGCAGCGGAATAAGTCCTATTGGTGGGTTGTAATCAAAACTAAGCCTATATGTAGGGTTGAAGTCCAGAATGTGTTAGATGTTTCATATCAAAACGATATCTCCAATGTTCACCAAATAGTGGATGATTAGTTAGAAAATTATAACGATCTGACTGGTCGTTTTGAGCTCTAGCGCGTCATTCAATGGATTGAGGTCTTGAGTAGTTTCACTTCATGTATTATGACTTGTACGCGTAGTCAGAATCAAATTTTGGAAAATTCGAAGTTGATTTAGATGGAAAATTCTAATTTCAGAAGCTTTCAATTGGAAGAATTGACTAAGGTTTGACTTTTGAGTAAACGACCTCAGAGCCGGGATTTAAAGATTCCAATGGGTTCGTATGATGATTTTGGACTTGGGCGTATGTTCAGGTTGAGTATCGGGTCGCTCGGGAGTGTTTCGACGCTTATTATGGAAAGTTTTCATTTTGAAGGTTTTAGAATTCCCCAAGTTTGGTTTGACATGGACTTTGGTGATATTGATGTCCCTTTGGGGTTTCGAGCCTTAGAATAGGTTCGTATCGTGATTTGTGACTTGCACGAAAAATTTAGCATCATTCCGGGACGTTTAAGCATAAATTGGATACGTTCGACGATGTTTGAAAGTTTAAAATAAGGTTTTGATCGTCGATTCGTAGTTCTGATATTGTTTGGCATAATTTGAGGCTTCGACTAAGTTTATGTCATGTTTTGGGATGCATTGGTGTGACTGGATGGGGTCCCACGGGGCCCCGGGGGCGAACCAAATTGAAAACTGAACGAGTTTGGACTTAGAAGAAGTGCTGAGGCAATTCAGATCTAGTGCAATCACACCTACGTGGGAAGTGGCCATAGGTGTGGTCACACAGGTGCGTATGGGCCATTGTGGTGCGAGTTTGGTGGAAGGGACCTGGGGGCGCAGGTGCGAGGAAAAATTCCGCACCTGCAAAGTCGCAGATGCGGAGAGTTGATCGCAAAAGTGACTTGGGCGAGGTGGCGTGTGGTCGTAGATGCGTAGAGGAGAAGCCCACAGAAGCGACGCCCCTGCTGTAGGTGCGGGGAAATGCATAGATGCACGAGGGAGTGTTGCACCTGCTATTGTGCAGGAGCGGAAGAATTTCCGCATGTGTGGTGGGCTGCTAGCGGTGGACTTCCGCAGGAGCGAGCTTTTTCTTGTAGAAGCGAGCTTGGACGAGCAAATTCGTCCACATGTGTGATGATCGCTGGGCAAAGAGCCTTATTAAGTACGTGGGTTTGGCTCATTTTTATTTCATTTCTTCCATGGGAGACGACCTTGGAGCAAGTTTGGACCCCATTTCCATCGTCTATCATGAGGTAAGTAATTTCTACAAGTTATGAGTTAAATATACTAATTTGGGCTTGTAAATACATGGAAAATTTGTTGGAATTTTGGGATTTTAAGAGAAAAAATTTGAAATTGGAATTTCGGATTTTGACCGCGATTTCGTAAGTGAAGTTGGGAATAAAATATGTCTTTAAGTTCGTAATGTTTTGGGTAATGACTTTTTCAAGAAGTTTTGGAATTCGGGCACGTGGGCCTGAGGGTTGACTTTATTGACTTTTCGAGCGGTGTTAGAAATTGTTATAAATTAATTAATTATGATGTTAAAGTATATTTTTATTGGTTTTCATGATTTATTGGCTAGTTCGGATCGATGAGTATTTGGTTTGAGGTGTTAGAGAGGCGTTGGAGCCGGTTATGAGACTTCAGAGCAAGGTTAATCTCCTGTCTAACCCTGTGATGGGGAATTTACCCTGTAGGTGTTATATTCTTATGTGCTACATGTTGTGGGAGCTACACATGTATGAGGTGACGAGTGTCCGTGCATATGCTAGGAATCCTGATTTGTCCGGGTAGACTTAGTTTTACGCCATGCTTTAATTGTTCTATCTGAGTTATCCTTTCCTATTTAATTCCTTTATTTATCTTGCGTAGAGTGATAGACTCGCTATTGTAAGAGATTTGACAAGCTACTTGATTAGTCGCGGAACAATTGTGTTTCCCTTACGAATTCCTCTCGCGATGTACATTTTCATTAAAAAGTTTTTTTTAAGTTTCATAACTCACACGTATCTTCGTGAGTGGGGTAAAGGACCCGTTAAAGTATCATATTCTTATGGGAACGAGCCATTCGCCTTGGCAATATAATAGATACATCTATGGTTCGTGTTGTTCGACCCTCGGCAGTGCACACATTATTATGTGATCGAGTTGTACGCCTTGGCATTTCTATAAGTACTCTTATGGGATCGGGTCGTTCGCCTTGGCAACGTCGTGTGTAATATTTGGCTAAAGGCCATCGTGAGTTTTCCTGATTTGAGTTGTGACGATCTATCTGGTTGGGGACATTTTCCACATATACTCTGGTTGAGGAGGTGGCTGATAATTGAGGGCTTGCGTTTACTGTTCAAAGGAGGATCGTACCACATTCTTAACTTTGTTTACACTATTTTTACCATGCCTCATACTCGTTTACTTTCAGTTGTACTTGATTTATTGGACCATTAGTAAGTATCGATGTCGACCCCTTGTCACTACTTCTACGGGGTTAGGCTAGATACTTACTAGGTACGCGTTGATTTTACGTACTCATACTACACTTGCTGTACTTTTTGTGCTGGTATATATATCGCGAACTTTATGGTGAGTTGCATTCTATGTTACGATCCGCAACATATATAGTCTCCATCCGAGTTATTTACATTCTCCTGTCTAACTTGTATTCCAAACATATGTTGTATTTTATTTTATTTCTTGGTAGAAGCTCATGAACTTGTGACACCGGGTTTTGGGGGTTTCTACTGGATGTTCATTATTGGGTTCACGTAATTATTATCATTTCACCTTGTAGTTTATATTTTATATGGAAATTGGAAAATAAATTCACGGGTTTTCTGCGAGTACAAAATTTTACTCCAGTTATTTAATGGGATTCCTGATTTTGAAAGTAATTAAATAAGTAACGAATTAGATTAATCACTATTGGCTTGTCTGACAGCGGCGTTACGCGCCATCATGGCCTATAGTGGATTTTGGGTCGTGAAAAAAATTATTTGGAACATCCTGAATGCATATTGGAAGAAGTTGATATAAATGAAGTAACAATTACAGAAAATGAGGATGAAAAATCAACTGATGAAATTAAAACAAGTGAGGACGATGAATTCTCGGACGAGGAACAATACGCCGATGAGGATTAAAAAGTTGGTTATTTAAAGCACTCTCGTATTATAACTAGTTTCTTATAAGTTTCAATCTAAATATGTATTATATTATGCAGATGGCAAGCAAGGGTCAAGGTAACAATGACCCTACTAGTTCTCGGGGTCAAGAAAAGTCTAGGAAGGGAAAGAGGAGGTTAGAATCTGGGGATAATACTACTCCCTCATTTCCACCCTCTTCAAAGATGACTATGTTTTATCCTCCACCACACGACTATATTGAGCTGCCACAACATCACGAGACCTAGTCTTTCATCCAGACACCGGGTCTTCCATCACAGGGCCATAGGACTATATGTCCGACATACAACCCAGGAAGATTTCCGGTTTATTTGGACCCTTTGATTCTTGACTTAGAAGCTTGAGTTAGAAATGTTGATCAAAACTTTGACTTTTGTGAAAAGCGACCCAGAACGAGGTTTTAATGGATATGATAGCTTCGTATCGTGATATTGGACTTGGGTGTTTGCCCAAAATTGAATTCGGAAGTACATAGATTGATTTGTATAGTTTAGCCGAAATTTGGCAATTTGAAGTTGAAAAGTTTGATCGTAGGTTGAATCTTANTACCCAGAACGGGGTTTTAATGGATATGATAGCTTCGTATCGTGATATTGGACTTGGGTGTTTGCCCAAAATTAAATTCGGAAGTACATATATTGACTTGTATAGTTTAGCCGAAATTTGGCAATTTGAAGTTGAAAAGTTTGATCGTAGGTTGAATCTTAGCTATCGGGCTCGGAATTTGAGTTTTGGACTTGGAATAGGTCTGTTATGCTATTTTAACTTGTATGCAAAATTTTGTATCATTTGGAGTTGAAATAATAGGATTCAGACGCTTAGTTGCAATTCTAGAAATTCTTGAACTTTACTTTGAAATTCATGCGTTTAAGAGTTCAATTCGTAGTTTTAGATGTTATTTTTGTGTTTTGATCACGCAAGCAAGTTCGTATGATGAGACTTGTTTGGATGTTTGGTTTGGAGCCCCGATGTCACGACCCAAAAGCGGTCCAGGTCGTGATGGCGCCTAACGGTGAGGTCAGGCAAGCCAACGAACAACAGTAATACTGAAAGCGCGGAATACAATAACAACATGGGGTAAGGCCGTAGAACAAGCTGAANTTTTAGACTTGTTTGGATGTTTGGTTTGGAGCCCCGATGTCACGACCCAAAACCGGTCCAGGTCGTGATGGCGCCTAACGGTGAGGTCAGGCAAGCCAACGAACAACAATAATACTGAAAGCGCGGAATACAATAACAACATGGGGTAAGGCCGTAGAATAAGCTGAACCACAGCTATGCCCAATACATATACAACCCCGATAACTACCACAAGTGTGTGCCAGGACTAGTGTCACAGTGTCAACGGGCGGCTACATAGATACAACTGTAGAAAATACATATACATAATATACAAGCCGCAGTCTGGAACAAAAGACTGTGCAAAAAGGAAACTAGAAGGCTCCAGAAGTGGTGTTAGGGGAACGCCAAGAAGACAACTCACCGTCTAGAGCGACGCCGCGGTCAGTATCTATCAACAG
>ML281709.1:0-28817 GCA_005239495.1 Nicotiana undulata
CTACACCCGAGGACTCGCAACTAGCCAAAAGGTGTACAATTAAATCAATGCATGCACAATGTGCGAAATTATCTTAGTTATTCAATATAATCACTATTCTTGAAAAATTCTCAAATTCCAACCCCGGTTCCGCATGTTCAAATTCCGAAAATTCACGACGGGATCACTTACCCATAACCTAAGGATCATTAAGGTGTGATTTCTACTTGAATTCATGGCCTAAAATGGAAAAATCACAAAATCCTCAAGAGCCCTAAAATTACTACCTAATTTCATGATTTTTGATAATTTAGTAGGGAATTTAACTAGGAATTGATGTTTGAAACTAGTAAAACCATGGAATTTACTTACCTCAATAACAGTGGTGGAAGGTTCCTTGAAGAGCTCTTTAAAGACTTGAGGAGGAAGATGAAAATGGAGGAAATAGGCTAAGTCCCGTATTTAATAAAACTGCCCAGGTATTCCTTCACTGCGATCGCGACAAGGGCCTTGCGATCACGAAGGCCAACTGGCCAGACCTCTGCGATCGCGGCAGAGGTCCTGCGATCGCGAAGAGTAACTGTGCCCGGCCCTGACTTGACACTATGCGATCGCGAGGATGGGGTTGCGATCGCGAAGGCATGGAGTCCAGCCTTCCGCGATCGCAAAGACTGGGATGCGATCGCGAAGGCCAAGGGTCCAACCTTCCGTGATCGCGAAGAGGAAGCTGCGATCGCAAAGAACAATCAGCAGCCCACCCAAATTCCTTCTCCGCGATCGCGACCCACCTTCTGCGATCGCGAAGAAGGAAACCAGACAGCAAAAATCTGGTTTTTCCAACTTAGCTCCCGGGGGTCCAAAACTCACCTGAGCCCCTCGGGACCCCGTCCAAAAGCACCGGCAAGTCTGTATTCATGATACGGACTCGCTCGAACTTCCGAAATGTGAAAAACAACAACAAAACTCAGAATTCAACCCCAAAACCAAATTGAATCAAGCTTAAGAACTTAAGATTCTAGAATTCATTTCAATGCGCCGAACCGGCCTATACTACTCGGAATGACTTCAAATTTTACAGACAAGTCATAAATGACATAACGAAACTATTGTCGGTCTCGGAATTTCATTCGGACCTCGGTAAAATAAAAACACGTTCCAAACCAAATTTCAATTTCTATGAAAATCCTCAAAACTTCATTAACTCTCAATTTCCCATTTTGATCCGAAACCCGTCAAATCAAGTTCGTTTCTTACCAAATTTTACAGATAACTTAAATAACATATATTGAACCTGTTCCGGGCTCTGGAACCATAATACGGGCCCGGCAGCACAGGTTTCACATCGAGGTTCATTTTCATAAGCCTTTATTATTTTCAGAAAACAATTTTCTTTAAAAATTCATTTCTCGGACTTGGGTCCTCGGAATTCGATTTTGGGCATACGCCCAAGTCCCATATTTTCCTACGGATCTTTCGGGACCGCCAGATCACGAGTCCGAGTCCGTTTACCAACAATGTTGACCAAAGTCAACTGTATTCAATTAATTATCATAAATTCAACTCTTTATCAAGTTTCCACATAAAGGCTTCCCGGCTACGCGTCCGGGCTGTGCACACACATCAAGGTGAGATTAACAGAGGCTTTCGGGGCCTCGGAACACAGTCATAATTAAGTTTACCTAAGATGACCCTTTTGGGTCATCACACTAAGTTTTAAAATGTTTACATTAAGTTAATATTTTAAAATAAGTAACTTTGTACAGAGAAAAGTATATGGGGTTTGTCTTTATTTGAACGAATATCAGAAAGAAAATTAACTAATGGCAACTAACTCCAATCAAAACTCATCATTTTCAACAAGAACTCTTAAAGTTCATAATTTCTCAATCGGATGTCCGAATCACGTCAAACGAACTCCATTTTTCACCAAATTTCACAGTAAACCTTTTAATATCTTACAAATCTGTACCGGGCTTCGGAACCAAAATACGGGCCCGATATCAATGATTTTTAAATAATATTTCTTTTCTTTAATTCATAATTATTTCAACAAAACATTTTCTTTCAAAAATTGATTTCTAAGACTTGGGACCTCGGCATTTCTGGGCATACGCTCGAGTCCCATATTTTACTGCGGACCTCCCGGGATCGTCGAAACACAGATCCGGGTCCGTTTACCAAAAATGTTGACCAAAGTCAACTAAAACCAAATTTTAACTCTAGAAATTTCTATTTTTCATATTTCCACATAAAAGCTTTCTGGTTTCACGTCCGGGCTGCGCACGCAATTGAGGTAATTAAAATTAGTCTTTTTAGGGCTAGTAAGCCTAGAATTAAGTCTGTTTTCCTAAAATGACCCTTTGGGTCATCACAATCTCTACCTCTAAAACACACGTTCGTCCTCGAACTGACATAGAAAGTTACCTGAATTGGCAAACAAGTGTGGATATTTACTCTGCATGTCCGACTCGGACTCCCAAGTAGCCGCCTCGATGGGCTGACCTTTCCATTGCACTCGAACTGAATGATAACTCTTAGTCCTCAACTGACGAACCTGCCGGTCTAAAATGGCTACCGGCTCCTCCTCATAAGTCAAGTCTTAGTCCAATTGGACAAAGCTGAAATCTAACACGTGGGACGGGTCACCATGATATTTCCGGAGCATAGACACATGGAATACCGGATGAACTGAGGATAACCTTGGAGGCAACGCAAGGCTATAAGCTACCTCCCCCACTCTATCAAGAATCTCAAATGGCCCAACAACTTTCCCTTCTTCCCAAATCTCATAACACCCTTCATGGGCGACACACGAAGCAATACTCGCTCTCCAGTCATGAATGCCACATCACGGACCTTACGATCGGCATAACTCTTTTGCCTAGATTGAGTTGCACGAAGTCTCTCCTGAATAATCTTGACCTTATCTAAGGCCTCCTGAATTAAGTCTGTACCCAACAACCGAGCCTCTCCCGGCTCAAACCATCCAACTGGCGATCTGCACTGTCTACCATATAATGCCTCGTAAGGATCCATCTGAATGCTTGACTGGTAACTGTTATTATAAGCAAACTCCGCTAACGGAAAGAACTGATCCCATGAACCTCGAAAGTCAATAACACAAGCGCAGAGCATATCCTCTAATCTAAATAGTACGCTCGGACTGCCCGTCAGTCTGTGGGTGAAATGTTGCACTCAACTCTACTCGGGTACCCAAATCACGTTGAACTGCCCTCCAAAAGTGCGAAGTAAATTGCGTACCTCGATCGGAAATGATAGACACGGGCACACCATGAAGGCGAACAATCTCCCTAATATACAACTCAGCCAACCGCTCTGAAGTATAAGTACTTGCCACATGAATGAAGTGTGCTGAGATAGTCAGCCTATCCACAATAACCCAAACCGCATCGAATTTCCTCCGAGTCCGTGGGAGCCCAACAACGAAGTACATAGTGATACGCTCCCACTTCCACTCAAGAATCTCTATTTGCTGAAGCAAACCACCAGGTCTCTGATGCTCATACTTTACCTGCTGACAATTTAAGCAACGAGCCACAATGTCCTTTTTCATCCTTCTCCACCAATATTGCTGCTTCAAATCTTGGTACATTTTTGCTGCCCCTGGGTGAATAGAATACTTGGAGTTGTGAGCCTCCTCAAGGATCAACTCACGAAGGCCATCAACATTAGGCACACATAACCTACCCTGCATCCTCAAAACACCATCATCTCCAACTGTAACCTGCTTGGCATCACCGTGCCGAACTATGTCCTTAAGGACCGCTAAATGTGGGTCATCATCCTGCCGCTCCCGTATACGATCAATTAGAGAAGACCGAGCGACGGTACAAGCTAGAACACTGCTGGGGGAAATATCCAACCTCACGAACTGATTAGCCAAAGTCTGAATGTCTGAAGCCAACGGTATCTTGCCAACTGGAATATACGCAAGACTGCCTATACTCACCGCCTTTCTACTCAATGCATCGTCCACCACATTGGCCTTCCCTGGGTGATACAATATGGTGACATCATAATCTTTTAGCAACTCTAACCATCCCCGCTGCCTCAAATTTAGATCTTTCTGCTTGAACAAATACTGGAGGCTGCGATGGTCAATAAAAATTTCACACGGCACGCCATAAAAATAATGCCTCCAAATTTTTAATGCATGAACAATGGTTGCCAACTCCAAGTCATGAACAAGGTAATTCTTCTCATGGACCTTCAACTGACGAGACGCATATGCAATCACTCTTCCATCCTGCATCAATACTGCTCCAAGTCCAACTCGGGAAGCGTCACAATACACCGTGAAAGAACCCGAATCTGATGGTAATACCAACACCGATGTTGAAGTCAAGGCTGTCTTGATCTTCTAAAAGCTCTCCTCGCACTCATCTGACCATTTAAATGGGGCATCTTTCTGAGTCAATGTAGTCATTGGGGCTGCTATGGACGAGAACCCCTCCACAAAACAACGGTAATAACCCGCCAAACCCAAGAAACTCCTAATCTCCGTAGCTGGAGTGGGTCTAGGCGAGTCACTGACTGACTCTATCTTATTAGGATCAACCTGAATACCCTCCACTGATACGATATGACCCAAAAAGGCTACTGAATCTAACCAGAACTCACATTTGGAAAACTTGGCATACAACTGATTATCTCTCTAGTCTGGAGTGCTATACGGAGGTGAAGCTCATGCTCTTCCCGACTGCGGGAGTATATAAGAATGTCATCAATGAACACGATCACGAAAGAGTCCAGATGGGGCTTGAAAACCCGATTCATCAAATCCATAAAGGCGGCTGGAGAATTGGTCAACCCAAAATACAACCAAAAATCCATAGTGCCCATACGTCGTCCGAAAGGTTGTCTTAGGAATATCGGACGCCCTAATCTTCAGGTGATGATAGCCCCACCTCAAATCAATTTTAGAAAATACTCTAGCACCCTTAAGCTGATCAAATAGGTCATCAATTCTCGATAATGGATATTTATTCTTGATAGTAACTTTATTCAGCTACCTACAGTCTATACACATTCTTATCGACCCATCTTTCTTCTTTACAAACAAAACAAGTGCACCCCAAGGCGAGACACTGGTCTTATGAAACCCTTATCTAGCAAGTCTTGCAATTGTTCTTTCAACTCTTTCAATTCTGGTGGGGCCATCCGATATGGAGGAATGGAAATGGGCTGAGTGCCCGGAGCCACATCAATACAGAAATCAATATACCTGTCGGGCGGCATACCCGGCAGGTCTGCAGCAAATACCTCAGGAAACTCACGCATGATAAGAACTGACTCGATAGAAGAAACCTCAGCATCGGAATCACGAATATGAGCCAAATAAGCCAAACACCTTTTCTCCACCATGCGGCGAGCCTTAGCATATGAAATAACCCGGCTGGGAGAATGACCAGGAGTCCCTTTCTATTCTAATCGAGGCAACCCCGGCAAGGCTAAAGTAATTGTCTTGGCATGACAGTCTAAAATGGCATAATAGGGCGACAACCAATCCATGTCCAATATAACATCAAAGTCAACCATGTCTAGAAGCAAAAGATCAACACTAGTTTTAAGACTTTCAATGACTACCACGCACGAACGATATACTCGATCTACCACAATAGCATCCCCCACCGGAGTAGACACATAAACAGGAACACTCAAGGGCTCACGGGGCACATTCAAATACGAGGCAAAATAGGATGAAACATACGAATAAGTAGACCACGATCAAACAAAACTAAAGCAGCTCTATCAAAGACTGAGATGATACCTGTAATAACAGCATCGGAGGACTATACCTCGGGTCTAGCTGGAAATGCATATAGTCGGGGCTGGGCCCCGCCACCCTGAACTACACCCTTGAGAGGACCTCCACCTCTAGCAAGCTAACCTCCACCTCTAGCCATCTGTCCTCCACCTCTAACATTCTGGCCTCTACCTCTAACTACATGACCCATACCCCTTGCCGGCTGGGCAGGTGGTACTGGAAATGGTGCCAGAACTATAGCATGAGAACCCTGTTGTTGAAACCGATTACCTGCATAATACGGACAAGCCCTCTGGATATGCCCATGTTCAACACACTCGAAGCACCCCTGCTGAATAGTATTCCGACCCGGATGAATCGGCTGGCCATGCGAAACACTCTACAAAGGAGGTGCTCTAATAGGAGCTAAAGGAGCACTGTAGACTGGCTGAGCAGAAGGAGGCAGATAAGAACCACGACCCCCGAAAGTACCATGTGAAACATGTAGTGCTGAATAGAATGGCCTGGAAGAATGGCCTCGTCTAAATGAAGTCCCGCCTCCAGATGAGGCACCACTAAAAACAGCGGAGTGGCGAGGTCTCTTGCCTGACCCCTAACCTCCCATCTCAAGAACTGACTCAACCCTCCTAGCTATATTAGTTGCATCCTGAAGAGAAATCTCGGACCCTGTTTCCTTGGCCATCTGCAACCTGATGGGCTGAGCAAGGCCGTTAATAAACCGTCTGGCCCTCTCTCTCTCTCTCTCTCTGTGGGCAATATAAGAATAGCATGTCTAGCCAAATCCACAAAACGAGTCTCATACTGGGTCACAGTCATGCTGCCTTGCTGAAGTCGCTCAAACTAACAACACTTATCCTCTCGGGTAGTAACAGGAAAGAACTTCTCCAAAAAGAGATGGGAGAACGGATCCCAAGTCAGAGCAGGTGATCCAACTGGCCTAGTCAACAAATAGTATCTCCACCATTTCTTGGCGGAACCAGTCATCTGAAAAGTCGCAAAATCGACCCCATTGGTCTCCAAAATACCCATATTACGTAACACCTCATGACAACTATCCAGATATTCCTGAGGGTCCTCTGAAGTAGCACCACTGAAATGGATAGGAAAGAACTTAATGAACCTGTCAAGTCTCCACAGAACATCGGTAGTCATAGTTGCCCCAGTAACGGGCGGCACTGCTGCAACTGGCTGAATTACCCCAACAGGATTGGCTATTGGGGTCTGAACTTGAGGAGTAGTCTGAGCTGGAGTGTGAGTGGAAGGAGTCTGGACCCCTCCTCCAGCCTGATATACGGCTGCAGCAACAGGGAATGTGCCCGTCTGGGCTACACTCACCATCAAGCCCACTAAGCGGACTAAAGCATCCTGAAGAACTGAGGTAGCAATAAACCCCTCGGGAGCCTGAGTTGGTCCCGCTGGAACAGTCTAAGCCGGAACTCCCTCATCAATCTCAATCTGGGGTCCCGCAGTTGGGGCTGTTGCCTGAGCAACGGGCTGAGTCCTGCCTCTACCTCGGCCTCTGCCCTAAGTAGGAGCTGTTGTTGCTGGAGGACCGGAATGCTGGTCAGCGGAAGATGAAGCACGTGTTCTCGCCATCTGCGAGAGAGCAGAAGAATCTAGCCAGTATTTGGGATACAAGAATCGCACGACAGAGTAGAAATAAAAATGTTGTTTCCTAACTCAATAGCCTCCGAGAGATAAGTACAGACGTCTACGTACCGATCCTTCGGACTCTACAAAGCTTGTTCGTGAATTGTGAGACCTAAGCAACCTAGTGCTCTGATACCAACTTGTCACGACCAAAATTCCCAACCTTAGGGATCGTGATGGCGCCTAACACCACACTTGCTAGGCAAGCCAATGTTAGAATTCGGGTGACTAAATTCCTTTGATTATTTTCTTAAGCATCAATAAATAAATTTAAAGTAAACTTAATGTAAATGATTTCCACAGATAAGATACAAAACAATTAAGTAAAAACGAACCACGAGCTAATTATATAAATAGATCTAGAACTACCCCAGAGTCTGGTGTCACAATTCATGAACTAATAAAGAATACTACAAATATTGGGCTGAAAGAAATAGTATAATTGTTCTGAATATAATAAAACAACGTATGTAAAATAAGAGAAGACTCTCGGGATCTGCGAACGCCGGCAGATATACCTCGTGTCTCCGAATGAATAGGTGGCTGCTCTACAAATCTCTACTACTGGATAGTACCTTCTGCACAAAAGAGTGCAGAGTAGTATCTGTACAACCGACCCCATGTACTGAGTAAGTGCCGAGCCTAACCTCGACGAAGTAGTGACAGGACTAAGGCGGGTCATTAACAATATATCCTGTGACAACATAAATAATAAAGCAAGAAAGAAATTCCAAACAAATAAACAGATACTGCACAATGATAAAATAACTCAACCGCCTTTTCCAGGTCTTAGCTATAACCAATACTCAAGTAAAACTCCAAGTTTTTAAACTTTACTTTAAAATAATCACATGTGCTAAATATAAGAAAAACTGTAGAGTAAAACAAAAAAATTCAAATCATTTAAAGTTCAAAATCAGTAAAACATCATTATTCCCCATTTCATTGTCTTGTTGCGGCGTGCAACCCGATCCCACCTATTCATAGTATCACAATCAATTATCCACCTTTATCACACCAATTATCCATCCTTATCACACTAATTATTCGCCCTTATCACACCAATTATCCACCCTTATCGCACCAACAATTTCAACTACTTACAACAACAAATGTAAATAATCAAAGAAACCGACGTGATATATATATATATATATATATATATATATATATATATATATATATATATATATATATATGTATGTATGTATTTCCAAAAAAAAATAGTGTCAAACTGCTCAACACTTCTGTCCTCCAAGAGAACCAAATATACAGCCAATATTCTTCCAAAATAACCAAAATAATATTTAACAGCAAAATAATGAGGCCTAGCAGTCATGGAAACAATAATTAACAAAGAACAATTAAGACTGGGATCAATTAAATTGGGAACAGGGAAGGGATCATGTTTAACAGGCCATTTGGGTGGTGCATAAATACTCGTCACCTCACCTATACACCACGCTCATGCATTTCACATAGCAAACAAGTGGGGATTCCTATTCCCTCAAATCAAAGTTAGACCAGACACTTACCTCAATGTCGTAGGCCACTCACTGCTCAATTATTGCTTTTCCTTTTGAATTCACCTCTAACTTGCTCGAATCTAATCATAATTAACTCAATATCATCAATCTATTCTAAAGGACTAACTTTATTGAAAAACATGACTTTTCCTAAGTTTTCTCAAAAAAAATGAAAATTCGACCCCGGACCCGCTTGGTCTAAACTCGGGGTTCGGACCAAATTATGTTTACCCATTCACCCACGAACCCAAATATACTATTAGTTTCGAAATCAGGCCTCAATTTGATATAAAAATTTGATTTTTACAAAATTTCCTAATTCTACCCAAACCCTCAATTTTTACCATGAAATATTTTTAGCTTTTGCTTTAAAAGTGATGAAAAAGACTAAGGAACTGAAAGAACAAAGTTTAGAATTGATTACCTATGACTTGGGAATGATAGTTATTGAAGAAAATCGCTCTTAGCGTTGTAAACCTCGAAAATATGGTGAAAAAGAAGGTATGCCCGTTTTTTTTTAAAATAATTATATAAGCTGGGTTGAAGACCTATGCGTTCGCACTCAAAGACATGCGTTCGCATAAGGTAAGGGAAGTTGGGCAGTACGTTCGCGTGGGGAGGGGTGCGATAGCATAGAGTACTGGCCTCCCCTCCCCCAGTCCTGTTTTAATACATTGCGTTAGCGGAGGGGAGCTATGCGTTCGCATAGCACAGCCCAGATGAAGCATTGCGATCGCAGCCCTGGAGATGCGTTCGCACAGTACACAAAATAGGGCCACGGATTTTTACACTATGCGATCGCGGCCCTTCCTATGTGATCGCATAGAACAAAGGACCTGGACACCAGAAAATGAAAAAACTAGCAATTCTCATTAAGTGTAAAACACCCCGTGGCCTATCCGAAACTCACCCGAGCCCTCGGGGCTCTAAACAAAACATGTACACAATTCTAAAAATATCATACGGACTTGCTCGTGCGATCAAATCATAAAAATAACATGTAAAATTAGGAATTAAACCTCAAAACTCATCATTTTCAACAAGAACTCTTAAAGTTCATAATTTCTCAACCGGATGTCCGAATCACGTCAAACGAACTCTGTTTTTCACCAAATTTCATAGTTAACCGTTTAATATCATAAAAAATATATACTAGGCTCCGGAACCAAAATACGGGACCGATATCAATGATTTTTAAACAATATTTCTTTTGTTTAATTCATAAGGATTTCAGGAGAACAATTTCTGTCAAAAATTGATTTCTAAGGCTTGGGAACTCGGAATTCATTTCTGGGCATACGCCTCAGTCCCATATTTTACTGCGGACCTCCAGGGATCGTCGAACACGGATTCGGGTCCGTTTACTCAAAAATATTGACCAAAGTCAACTTTATCAAATTTAAATTCTAGAAATCACTATTTCTCATATTTTCACATAAAAGCTTTACGGTTTCACGCCCGGACTGTGCACGCAAATCGAGGTATTTAAAATCAGTCTCTCTTTTTTTTGCCATTAAGTATGGAACGGAGTCTAAATTTATAAAATGATGCCTTGGGTCATTACACTTATAAATACCAAATGGTTACGTCCTATTTGATTAGTATTTTTGATTCTTTCCTTTTCTTGCCATTTATATATAATTTAAGTGTAAAAATTTATATAAAATAACATATTTATATTTTTGAAGTTCTAAATATTAAATTTTTCTACGTAATCCAAATAAGGAAGAATGTAATATATAAATTTAGTTGATTTTGTAGTCCTAAATATTAGGAAAATAATTAAATAAGTATTCCTACATATTAGAAAAATAACTGAATTACTATTTTATCCAATATAAACTCTATTTTTAAAGGGTAACAAAGGCGAACGACATTTCGCTAAGGACGTTCGTGCTTTATTTATTTTTTTCTCCCAACATATACAATGCTCCGCTTGATTATAAGCCAAAGTATTATACAGGAAGTAAACTATTACACACTTGCAAGTCGAATTATAGCAATAGACTAACATTATTTCCCTAAAAGCAAGCTTGCATGGGAAATGACTTTTTCTTACCAGATAGTATGCAAGTTTTTATAAGTATAGTTTGTTAGCATTTTTCAGCAGTACAGAGGGTACAGTACAATCCAAAACCAAGGGGATAAACTTGCATTTATACCAGAGTTCAAGTAACATACTGCTGTTTCTTGAAGCCAAAATTCCAAAAATCGATATTTACAATGTGTTGTAAACTCCTAGAACGAATAATTCCACCTCTAGTCTATACTGTGCAGGGACAATGATGTACCTGAAAATACATTCCACTGCAAAAAAACATCAGACAATTCAGAGGTAGAATAAAACTATCTGCGAGATTTAGGTCACATAACTGTCATCTATTTCAGTTGTTGCAACAGCAGTATGCAACAGCTTCTCTAATGCCATGGTCGATATCCAGAGCCCGTGATCAACCAAATAATCGTTGCTGTGGCCAACCCCAAGAATCCACCGGCAACAACCTGCATCCGCGATGCAGCATAGTTTTCAGTAAAATTTCATTCCTTTGAGGTTTTAAAACAGTTCATCATATCACTCAAGGGAACTAAAAACATTAATATATAGTTGTGTGTAATTTCACTCTTTAGAGACCTTAAAAAAGTTACTGTGCAGAGTCGGCAACATTAGGTTTGGTGTACTCTCAGAATGAGAACTGTTAAAAGATAAAATGTTGAATTATTGACAATCATGTGTATCAAGAAAAGGTCAAAGACAAGTGTCTTTGGTACGATGAAAGTCGTTTTCCATGGAAAATATTTTCCTAAAATATGTTTTATATCTTCTTGAAAAAATATTTTAGATTAATAATAACATTAGCTAATTGGGATGTGAATTGATGAAATTTTTGAGTACTAATGATTAATAATAATGTCTAAGTGTTAATAATAGTAAGCGAGGGAAGTTATTTTCCCCTTTTGATAAGAAAATCTTTTCCTACTAGTAATCAAACACCAGAAAGTCACTTTCTCATGTAAAATATTTTCCTCCGGTTATACCAAACGAACCGTGATCTCTACTGTGAGGAAGATACTGGAAAAAATAGAAACACACACGCTAGTACTACATAAACAGAAAGCTTCTGAACATGGCCAAATCAGGTGAAATTAATTTTAGGAAGTTTTTCTGTGGAGCTAGGATTTAACCCAAGTTATACAATTTTTTATTATAGATTGAATAGAAACCTGAGGAGGAGTGTGACCAAGGAGTTCATGTAGCGGCATGCTATCTGCAAGAGGATGTCCAGCAGGAAGTTCACACACAATTTGATTCAGAACCTGAAAAAGAACAACCCAAGGATTTCAAATGAATTTCAGAATATGTTTATGAAACCTGTTGCAACTACGAGTATGCTATTCTATACAAATGTTATAATTTCTTTAATTAGACGAGTGCAAGCACGCATGTTGATTCACAGGAACAACTGCTTGCAAATAAATGCAGATATCCACATAGCTAAAGCAAGATGAGCTTCAGACCTCCGCTTGACGTCCAGCCTGCAATCTTACCCCTGTGGCATCGTACATCACCTGCCACAATAAATTACCACATGAGCGATCTTTTGCATAACACTGAACACAACATAATACATAATCAGAACAACGCCTCATTTCCTGATCGTTGCGATGCATCAAACCAATGTATTATCAGAGAGGAATGTGCTACTCATCAAGACAAAGACCGAGAGGGGTTCAAAGACCAAAGAGTTAGGTTAATGAAGTCATGGAAATAGATCACGTGAGGTAGAGGAAGTACTTTATATAGAGTTATGCCAGATCCATAAATGCGTTCATGCATTAAAACAAAAAGGAATGCAAACAGAAAGTCAAAGTTCTAAGGGAAAGAGGTCTTCGGGATCTTCAGAAACAATCCTGTGTAGATAAATAAACAAGGTTTAGTTTCTTCTTAACAAAATTCTTGCTTTCAGGAACAAAATTGAATTGAACCATCTTTAATTAGTTAATCCTGGTCATCAATAACCAACTATGAAATGCTTACTTTTGAAATATTATAGAAGGCTGGTTTTAAGGATATCCTGATCCAAGAAACAGGATATCAAATTTTCCCATATTAGGATTAAAAAATTGGATCAATATTGCTCCAACTATATCTGGATTTAATAAATCGCCAAACAGGCAGTGAAAGTCTTAGAACATATATTGAGTTGCAACAGTAGAGATGTTCCACCAAAGTATCACTCATTTCTCAACTCTACATCTAATAATGTTTCTTGTAATATTTTCCATTTTATATATTTTCAAGAACTCTCTCCCCATCCCCCTGGTCTCCCAAGGGCATGCGGACTGAAAAACTGTTAGGTATCTAGACTTCGAAGTAGAAGTAGACTCAGACATATTTCGCTTTAAGTTATAAGGGTTTCTATGTATCTTGATTATTCTGTGGTAATTTGACGATAATCTCGTGATTTTATTTGATTGAGTCTTATTTCTACTCCTCAGTAGAGATAAAGTTGAGCGCACGTAGGACATGGCTTGCCTTAACTTGGTTAGAGAACTACCAAACCATTCCAATTTATCTTTGGACTATAACTATCCTATCATAGGCTGCAATGCAGAGAGAAGCCACACCATGAATTTCGGAACATCCTACAGATGCATTAGGGTCTACCTTTCCCCCCGAAATGCCTCACTTTGTTTCTCAAGTGAATGTATAATGATTTTGCTTCTAGAGGAGATCAAATGGAAAGTTCTTGGCTAGTTGGGTACGTAGTTGTTGTGGCTAGGAAGGGAGCCTGAAGTTCTCATATTTATCATAGGATTGCATGGCGTATGTGGTATTTGTGTATAGTGGCATATGTGAGGTCACGGTTAAGTTCTGGAAGGAAGGTCAGAACTGGCAGTTTCAGATGATTAGGTAAAGGATACCACTATTGGGTGGCTGGATGAGAGTATACATTCATTAAGGACAATGTGTTTAAGGCAATGTGTTTGAATAAGGGTGCTTCATTGGTGTTACGTCGCTCTCTTGTTGGATTGACTGCTGATATTCAAGGTTTCTTGGTGACACAGAGGAACTATGGTGGTATCCCCCGTGGAAGGATTGAGTATCAGGGATGTGTTATGTATTCGAGCAGTGGAGTGGAGATTAGATATAGTAAATTTGTGCGCTTCATAGACTTGAGACTAAGAGTTCTAATAAACTAATTATTTTGTGGTGGTGAACTATGAGAATGCGAGCAAAGCTAGTCAGGTGTTAGTATATGTCATGATTCCGTCATTATGAACCTTCGGAGAGTTATCTACCTGTTGTGGATGACCAGAGTTGATTTAGAATATAATTATCGGTAGGCCAGTATGGGTGTGTGTTCTATACTGAGTCAGAATCATTGACCCCAAATTGCTATTGTGGAGGGATGTACCATTTGATTGTCACTGAGCTTATTCGTGTTTTGGAATGATCTATGAGTTACCTTTTGGTGTTTTGAGAAGTTGTGATCGTTGGTTGTATATGTGCATAGGGTGTAGCTCTATCGGGGCTCTATGGCGAGATTTGAGTAAGGTAAGTAATTGTGTGTTGCAGGATTGAGACGTGTTGGTTATGTTCTTTCTGGTTCGGGTGGCATGGTATCGTCTGATTTCCCCGTGGTTATGGCAATGCACTTTGAGTAATTGATGTCGAATTTCACATGGTTATTGATTTTGAGCAAGGTGGCTTGGAGTATGTCATGTGGTCCAGCGGTTGGATGGGATCACGCTTTGCAGCTCAGTCAGGTAGAGGTATGATCCTTGGTGTCGGATTTGTGTGATATGGTTTCACGATGTGTATCAGGCTTTTAGCATGATGTGGTAATGGCAAGAGTTAGTGGCAGTATAGTCCTCTCGTCTAAATCTTCTATTTTATGAATTGAGCTATTGGCATGTTGTTATTGAGTGCACGAGTTGCACAAGTTATGGCTCTGGATAGTATTGATGCTGATCGGACAAATGGTTGTTGGTCTCTACGTGTTCCTCTCATCATCGGCACCATATGAGGGTGTTAAAGGCTTTGTTTGATAAGAGGTTACCACCGGTATTGGGTTGTTATAAACAGCTATTGTGATTAGGAGTCATCGTTATGGGTGATTGAGTCATGTGGTATATTATGTGATTTCATCTTGTGTTGCGGATATGGCTTGATACAGCGAGTTCAGACTACTTCAGCTTATAGTCGTGGAAATTTGATCTTGTGAATGGACTCAGAAGTGAAACATTTAGTTCTAAGGTTTGTGGGTCAGGATCGGACTTCGAAATTTAAAATGTGATGTGCTATTAGACCTATATGGAGTAAGGTGACGTGGAATCTCCTCCTAATATGTGCATGGTAGGTTACACAGCAATTTTTTGTGGTGTTTGGAACAACTCTAGGCACGTTCGAGGATGAACGTATGTTTAAGTGGGGGAGAATGTAACGACCCGGTCGGTCGTTCCGTAGAGTTTGCACCGTTATTCCTGTTATTTCCTTGGCATAGGTTGGTTATACTATTCTTGACGTGTTAGGGTTGGTAGGCTTGAAATCGAAATGATTATAATGAGAAATTAGTCACTTACTCTTTAAAAATAGCCTTAAAGTGGGAAAAGTCAACCGGGAGTTGACTTATTGGTAAACGACCTCGGAATGCAGATTTTATGGTTCGGACAGCTTCGTTAGGTGATTTGGGACTTAGGGGTGTGTTCGGAGTATTTTTGTGATGTCCGGAGTAGAATTAGGCTTGAATTGGCAAAAGTTAATTTTTGGCAATTTCTGATCGGCAGTGAAAAATAGGCTATCGGGGTCGGAATGGTATTCCGGAAGTTGGAACAGGTTCGTAATGTCATTTTGGATATGTTTGCAAATTTTTAGGTCAATCGGAGTTGCTTTGGGTAGTTTCGGCATCATTGGTGAAATTTAGAAATTTCAATGTTCATAGGCTTGAATTCGATGAGTTTTTGGAGTTTTGATGTTGTTTTTGGTGTTTCGAAGGCTCGACTAAGTTTGAATAGTCATATATGATGCGTTGGTATGTTTGGCCCTAGGGTCTCGGGACGGTTTTGGGTGGTTAACGGGAAGCTTGGAGTGACTTTAGTAAATCTGCAGGTTGTTGTTGCTGGTGTTTTCGCACATGCGGAAAGGGAGCCGCAGGTGCGGTTCCGCAGGAGCGGACTGGGATCCGCAGGTGCGAGATTTGGCTGAGTGGGGAGTGGTCCTCAGGTGCGAGGAATTTGTCGCACCTGCGATGTCGCAGGTGCGGAAGGAGTATCGAAGGTGCGGTATTGGGAAACCCCAGGGGAGATCGCAGGTGCGGAAGGAGCATCGCACCTGCGAAGCCGCAGGTGCGGGAGAAGCATGCAGGTGCGAGATCACTGGACAGAAGGTATAAAAACCAGCCTTCGCGAATTTTAGCCATTTTCTCAATATTTCATCCGGGTTTGAAGCTTTTGAAGGGTTTTTGAAGAGGGAAATCGATAGTTCATCATTGAGGTAAGGTTTTTGGACTCTAAACTCATTTATGTTTGATTAAAGGTCTAATTAATGGTGAAATTGGGGGAAAAATCAGTGGAAAAAAAAGGGGAAANTGATCGTGTTGGTATAAATTTCGTTGAGTTTCGAGACGTGGGCCCAGGGGTCGGGTTTGACCAATTTCGGGATTTTTGAGTATTCTTGATAAAATTTTGATTGGGATTCACCCATTAGCATGTAATAATGATATGCACTTGATTGTTGGTAGATTTGGAGCGCTCGGAGGTCGAATTTCGAGGCAAGGGAATTGCGGAATAGTGTTTTAGCCTGTTTTGAGGTAAGTAACGTTTCCAAACTTGGAACTGAGGGTTCGAAACCCCAAACTGTCTGATATTTGATGTTAATTAAGGTGACGCACTTGCCAAGTGACGGGCATGCGAGCGTACACCGGATATTTGTAGCCTGGCTCATCCCACGGCATTGCCTAATGGTTATCTCAGGTTGATATTGGTATTGTGAAGTTGCATTTACCTTGAACACAATAGAATCATCCTAAGTATAAATGTTAAGGCTTTACGCCGATATGTTCAGACCGGAACGGTCGATTATTGCTGTCTATGTTTATGATTATTGTTTCCATGTACTCAGTCCTGTTGTAGTATATTTTCATGCCTTAGTCTCAGAAACTGTTACTTACATGCATATTTATCATTGTTTGGGCTGACTTATACATTTGTGAACTGTATGAGTGAGACTGGAAAGAAGTATTGACTGAGTGTGGCCGGGAGCCTGGTATTGAGACAGTTATGAGATTGGACTGCACACCGCAGCGATCATTGAATCATGCCTTCGTTGGCTTGATATAGCGCTTGGGCTTATAGGAGCCCCTCCAGAGTCTTTACACCCCTAGTGAGCGCACAGATATTTAAGGATGGATCTTCCCTGGACATGGATCTTGTCCGAATGATATGTTCCGGAGATGGATCTTCTCCGTGGTGTTTATGTTCCGGAGATGGATCTTCTCCGTGGTATTTATGTTCCGGAGATGGATCTTCTCCGTGGTGTTTAGGTTCCGGAGATGGATCTTCTCCGTGGTGTTTATGTTCCGGAGATGGATCTTCTTCGTGCGGCTGGATTGGCCTTTTTCCTCAGTACTAGGTGACTGTGTCACCTGTGTTATGTAATATCCGGGATGGACCTTCCCTGGGCCGGAAGGCCAGATTCTAGTACTGAGTGGACCACCTTATGAGAGTTTGATTACTGAGTACACGTCATTCTTGATTCCATATGAATTCATGCAGGTATGCAGGGCTCCAGATAATGATGGATGCATCTTGTTTATTTTCTGATATATTACTGTCATGTCCAAGTTATATACTGTTGTTCATAACTATCGGAGGTTTAGTCCGTCACTACCTCTCAGCCCGTAGTTTGGTTTCATTACTACTGAGTTGGTGTACTCACGTTACCCCCTGCACCTTGTGTGCAGATCCAGGTACACCGAGATTTAGCCCTGGACAGCGAGTAACAGCAGTTTCATCAGATTTTACAAGGTAGCAGCTGGCGTCCGTGATCTCGTCATCTCTTTCTCTTCTACCAGTCTTATTTACTTTCAGACTATGTTGGTCATTCCTTTTCGGATTGTATTATGTATTAGCAGCTCATGACTGTGTGACACCGGATCCGGGAGTTGTAGATTTTGGGTTTTTGGTTTCATAAGCTTCTTTTAAATACAGATCTTGATTATATTTAACCCCAGGCAGTTGAAAAATAGAAATTTCCTTAATAAACGGTTCAAGATTAGTTACAATAGAAGGCTGCCTAGTTTCACGACAGGCGCCATCACAGCAAAATCATTTGTTTCTCTGACCTGGCTTCATTGGCAGTCCTTCTTATTGAGAGCTACTCTTGTCGGACATTGTTTCTTTGTATAAAGAAACAAGAGAAGTTGGAATTCTACTGCACAAACTAGTGAACTTCAGTTACTAAGAGAATGTTTCAACCTTGTCTTGTTGTGTATAGTAAATTAAGATAGAGCAGTTCATCCTAGATATTGAGGTGCCATGAGGTTGGACAAAGACATGTTGACTATAACTGAACAAGACAATCCCATGTTAAAAAAGGCAGCCCGGTGCACTAAGCTCTTGCTATGCACGGGGTCCAGGGAAGGGCCAGACCACAAGGTTCTATTGTACGTAGCCTTACTTTGCATTTCTGCAAGAGGTTGTTTCCACGGCTCGAACCCGTGGCCTCCTGGTCACATGGCAACAATTTTACCAGTTGCACCAAGTCAATCCCATCTTACATGCCACTATTTTATACATGACAGAGTATGTTGATCACTTGCAACCTGAGAGTACAGACACTATACGTATAGAAAAAGTAGCAACGCTTTCAGCCACTAATACATAACTTGAATTCTATGTATTGCAACATGTACAAGGTCACAGGAAAGTGCATCTTTCTAAAATGCACCGAAATGTGTATGCATTTTACAACGTGACTTCATAATGAGGATGGGAAAGAATTCAGAGAGAGATGATACCACACAAGCTAAAACTAATGCCGTAGCAAAGAGAGATCCTCCAAAGCCCTCTTGCAAACCAACAGCCGTGGCTAAAGCAGTCACAGTTGATGTATGAGATGATGGCATCCCACCAGATCCAACAAGTTGCTTCAGATCCCAATGTCTCTCCTTGTACCTGTAAGATACTCAGATTAATAGATATAATCCTTTTTTCAGATGTCTGCTTGTCGACTACGCCATGTAATTCTTTGTCATTATGTGCAGAGAACAGAAAGAACGAAACGCCATACACTATGAAACACCAATTATAAGTAATATGACGTCTCTATCATTCTTTCATTGACCCTCTCCCCCGCCACCCCCCCCCCACATACATACCCGCTCGGCATATTTCTTATCTTATCTGTAACAGAGAAAGGCACCTGAACTTTATAAGCCTGCTTTTACACCATACCACATGTTTGAGCAGGATGGAATTGGACTTGATCAAATAAGAACTGGATTTAAGAAGCACTACCGCATGATGCCCTAGAGCATGCAAATCCTCAAACTAATTAATATCTTCAAAACCATTGCTTAATGTCCAGAAGCATGTCAAGCATTAAGCTTAATATTTTCGATCAGAATTAATAATGCTCAAGTCTAAAACAACAAAACAAATGGTGTCAGATATATTTCCAAACGAATTGAAAACCAAAAGATACTTTTCAATCCTAACCACAAGCTTTCTTGAATAAACAGCAACTAGTACGCCTCTATCTTAATCTAGTTGGGGTTGGCTATATAAAGCATCTGTATCAATTTTCGTTCAAATATAAAATAATTTCTTTTAAGTTTTAAGGCAACAAACTTTCTTGAATAAAAACAAAACAAATTCTTAGCTAGTTGATACATATACAACAATAACGCCTCAATCCCAAACAAGTTGAGGTCCGATCTACGTTGCTCGGACTCTCCGAAAATATCACCGGGTGCGTGTCGGATTCTCCAAAAGCAGTGTATTTTTGGAGAACCCAACACGGGTGCGGTAGTATTTTGGAGAGTCCGTGCAACATAGTGTCCGATTGCATGAATCTCTATATCCATTAAGCTCTATTCAGGTCTCATTTTCCTATATACGAATGGGATCAATCAATCAACAATCAACTATGCCTTCAAGAATGTACATGCATTTCATCGATGCACAAAGCATCCCACGTTCACCAAGGGCTTAGGAAGGGTCACACCTGATGTAGATAGGCTACCCTAATTCAAGAATGCACATTCTGCTATATTCAGGTTCATTTTCAATGATACATATGGGATCAATAAGCAGAGGAAAATAAATAGAAAGTGTGCTGCGAGGAGGGGTACCAAGAAGTGAAGAGCTTGGCGGATTGTGCAAGAGCAAAAGCAAGAAGAACAGAGACCAGGGGATAATTTGTTAAAAAGGAAGAATTGGAAGCATAATTAGACACAATTGTGGTGGTAGTAGTAGCTGATATGTTGATGGGGACTGAGTTTTGGATCAATGTCACTGTTGAACCCCTAATCTCATCCATTTCTTCTTTCCCCTCCCTATATTTCTCCAAATTATGTATACTATAAGTTTTTTTTTTTTTTTTGAGAGGAAGAAAGGGAGAAAGAAAGTGAAGAAACAATAATGAGGATTGATCCCTTCAAGTGTGCAGGTGCTTTTTTGGGTTCTGCTCCCTTTTTGGTTCTTTGAGGGAATGAAACAATACGGAGAAGTGGGGGTGTCAACTCTCACCATTATTGAATGGTCATCCGAGGTTGCAGTAATAGAGCTCAAAAGAACGTGCCACTTGTTCTCCTCATGCATGCAATGCGAATAGTCTCTCCTCTAAATAAAAGAGACATTTTTCTCTCTCTAAACAAATGATAGAGTAATTATTACTCCATTTGAAAAATCAAATAATATTCAGTTTTTTTATTAAAAAAAATTAAGCAGCTTAGGTTATATTAGTAACACTTTTATGTAAATTTTAAATATAACAAATTAAGTAAATAATATTTTTCAAATAATTCAAAGATTGTACTTCGATGGTTGCACTTCAAAGATTGTTCGTTAATGTAAAAGGATCCCAAAATTGGTTGAGAGTCAAACTATTGTTGATATTTTCCTGATTTTCTACGTAATAATATTTGTTTCTTGAGCTTTTCTTTGTGATGGGAGAGGGGCTAGAGTGATCTTATTGAGACAACATTTCTCAAGTTTCTGCAGAGGGATAATTTTTCATGTTTTTTGGTGATTTTGCGAAATAAAAAAGGAAATGAACACTTACCTTTGCCTTTCACGACACCGTGCTTAAAGTAAATTCACTTTAGAAAAACGATACTATTTATTTAGCATTAACCATCTGTGCTGGGAAAATAACACAAAACAAAGGACATCCCAGACATTCTACACAATAATTAACCTAATAAAACAAGCATCGGCATATGAATCACATGATTTTAAGTCATGAATAGGGGCTGCTGAATAATGCACATTTGCTCAATGCTTACAACAAAAAGGCTCTTGTTTTTCAAGAACAATATATGGCATAAAATCTTACATTAAGCAGTGGCTTCCAACTATGGAAAATTCATTACGCCAAATCTGATAGGAAACGCCTCTTTAGATATTCCATTGGTGACGTATGAATAGAGCAGTAAAGGCATGCTATTGTACCAGAACTGCACTTTCTATATATATACAAGGCAAAGAAGTTTGTACACTATTTATCACCATTAAGCACCAGCTCTACAGGAGTTCAGCATTGCTACTTAAATTAGTATGCAGCCATCACCAGCAGCTGATGGAGAGTTTGTGCTGTGCGTTCAACTGGGCCCAGTATTCTCGGTGGGGAACATAGATATGTGTCTGTGAAACACCAAAAAAGTTCACCAAATATTAGATTTTGAACCCATAATTTCAAAAGGATAATCAATTTAGTGCTAAGAACTTCAATGGTTAAATCCAGCAAGCCAAAATCCTGGATCCGCTTCTCGCCATCAACATTTATCAGCCTTCAACTTTGAGCATGGGAAGGTAATCTGCGAGGTACATCCTTTCCTTATGAAAGAGATACCGTTAGATAGCCAATAACGGATCTGTTCTAATAGAAATGAGGACCATACTCCTAAGCTCTTTCAAAGTAGTCCTCAATTGTGAATTGGAAATTGCCACAAACTGCGGGATATTGTTGATGGGCAGCTTTTGTATTCTTCAAGTAGTAGCCTTTGGAAAGCTGGATCAGAAGTTCTTGATGTTGTGATTCACTTAAAAAGTGCTAGCAGAGAGATGCTACCTATGTAGATTCATACTCATTGGAGGAAAAAGATAGAAATAGGATGTAGCTTTCATACTCACTCCCAAGGAGACAAGAGGGAACTATAACAGCATATCTTAGATAGGCGACGGTATTTTCACCATTTTGTTGCTTTTAAGTTAAATCTCAATGTGTCATAACATCAATCCTGGGAATGACCTTGCTTAATAGAATCCTTCCCCACAAGATTCATGAGCTCTGCCTTTGCTGCTTCCGTTATTGCTTTGAAGTCTGTTTGCATATACCTTCCCCTGAAACCAGCAAGCACAGGGAGCTTATTCAATATACTTAGTTGAAGGTTATGAACATGAAAAGTGAGAGGTTCAACAGGCTTTTTCTGTAGGGAACTCTAAGTCAAAAGTGAAAAAACCAACAAAACACTAAATCTTTCAAGAGCTAAAGGAGATTGATCATATCAGCAAGATGCTAGTCAGAAACCCTTTAGCACGAAGTGACTTATTTGATATTCTAGGATGAAGATATTGAATATAAACACTAGGGGTTAATTTAGTAGGAATTGTTGAAATAAAAATGGCTACACTTTTTTCTGTTTTATTTTTGTCGGTTGGAGGATTAAAAGAAGAATGATAAACTCTTGAGGGCCCTGATTCCTCATCAGATAAATTTCAAACTGCACATGGTTGACAAAATAATCATACTGATACCCTTGCTAGTCTGCAATCTTGACATGTTTCTTTGCACAGCTGTAGAAAGAAATACTCTGCATGTATATGCTGTAAATGATAAATGATTAACTCTAATAATCTTTGGCCGAAAAAGATCCGAGCATATTTTTCTCAATAGATCAGCTTTAGAGAGGATGTACCAGAAGTGAATTCTAGACCACGCAGCAGACGGGAATGCTGGGCTCGCAATGCCATGCAATATCCTTGCGATAGCTCTAGGAGTAAACTTGGCATGTGAGTTGCACTGTAGAAATACCTGTTCCGTGAAACAAGGAAAACATTAAGACTGCATTGTTTTCTTCCCTTGGGAAGAACTATTTGAGAAGAGAACTACCTTTATATCAGCTGTCAAAAATGGGCTGCAATTAAGAAATCAATTGCATTAGCATATAGATTGACATCTTTGGGAGAAGAAATGATGCTGTATAAAAAGACAAACTAAAGAAAGTGCAGAAATACGTAAATGAATAGAACAAGCTGCAGTCTATAGAAACAAAATTATCCTGATCCCTGAAATTCGAGGATATAAAAGACAACACAAAATAAGACAGTGTGTACTGGATGCCTGAAATCTGATAGACAAGACATCTAATAACATGGGAAGTAGCAGTTACATCTTCCTATGCATGGACAAAGGAATAGCCCAGAAAATGTGATAGGTTTCTCACCTGCTTCCGCCAATTTTCTTTGGAACATCAACTTCGGTACCACTTATAAAATACTCTGCAATCTTCCTTTGCAAGCAAGGTGTGTGTTGATGGTCATGGCAACCATGCACCTTGTCACATGCTTCTGCTGCAAATACAGCAGTATCATACATCGTGTCCATCTTCCTTACCTATGAGAAAAGGCAAAATCACAAGACTGGGAGACAACAAGGATACTATATGTCATAAAAGCTTATATGCCTGATATTTTTGCATGAACAGCAGAAGGCTATACTAATTTCTAAAGCCCTTCAACTAGTAGGCAATGATACCTGGTTCTCAGGATTGTCCTAACATATATGGATCACTTGGAGTTGACTTACATGTAGCTAGGTAACAACTAAGGAAAAGTCATGATAATTTACTGTAAGAGATAACTGGATAAAGAAAATAAAGGCTTAGGTGTTATCATTAAATTGAACATGGTGTCTATTAATTTTAACTTTAACATAACTTCTCACATCATCCCCTCCAAACACCAAAAAGAAAAAGAAAAATATTTAGACAAAAATGTGCATCTGTTCCATCAAATGAGTAGATTAAAAGTTCACGGGAAAAATGACCTACCAAAGGAACTAGCTAACCGTTAACCTACATTATTGTTGGCCAATGAGTTGATAGCTTCATTTATAAATGAAAAGCTCTGTGGATTTCAGTAGAGCACATGTCGTATAGTCAAAAAAGTGAATCTAACTCGGGGTTGTATACGCTCAGGCTCCTTACCTAACGATAGTAAATTTCTTATTTGTATCTTGCTCCAATATCAAGAACCCAACATTATATGCTGATATTAATATATCAGCTTCCGCTTCAGAAGGAAGCAGAATTACTTCAATTTCTCTTGCCAAGCAGAACAACAACAAAAAAAGAATATAGGAACATAGACAAAAGGCTAAGTAAGGACAATAAGCTGTACATCAGTGGAAAGTCACTGTCTATTTAAATATTAAAATCAAGCTTGAGACCACCTTGATACATCGAATCATAATTTCTGGAAGAAGCATGACCAGTCAATTTTAAAAACAGATGGGTGTGCACTGAGTTGGTACTGTTCTGACGATCCTGCGCAAGTTCAATGACACTCTTCCTATGATAAAAATTCTCATCATGTTCAAACAACAGTGTCCTCCTTTCATCTTGAACCCAGCTCTGGGATAAAGGGTTAGGGAGGAAAAACAAGACAATAGGAAGAATTGCATCTTTGGAGGAACAAGAAGGAAAATCAAACTTCAGTTATTAATGAAGACAGTCACCTTACAACTCTCAACCTCAGATAACCACTTTGTAAGCCATGTAGCTAAAGAACATATATCCTTTGGGACTTCCATGACAACATAACAGTAAGCCTGATCCTTCAGCTCATATGTAACTTCCCCCTTCAACTGAGATAGGAAAGAGAGAAAAGAAAGCAGAAGGTGAATATGAATGTTGAACTGAAGATTGCTTAAAGCATCAAATTTTGGTGTTAATGTCACCGTTTGAATTAAAAAAATGGCAGATATAGTAAACGGTTTCATAATATTAATATCTATATGGTTCCTTTAATATTTCTACATATCAGAAGGTAACCCATAAGAAGTACTGCACCAGACAAAAGAATCGTATGCTGAACATAATTGTATTTAGTGAAGTACAACATTCTGCTGGGATTACCTAAAACTATAAACTGGAATTTGGCTGGTATCATTGTTCATCCCGAGTCAAGTCAAACAACACCGCCGATTACAGCTAATATTTATTTCTTAATTTTAAAAAAAAAAACCGACCAAATGCTTATATTATTCACGGTTCTAGAAAAAGAATGATTGGGTTTTCAAAAGCACTAAAGCAATCAAGGAAATCATTGCCTAATCCACCCATACAATTTTGGGGAAATTCAGATCTTTATAGCCAGCTGTGGCATCAATGCACAATACTATGTAATATCTTTCATGAACTCCCTTCACATCCTGGTGGAAGACCACCACAAATATGAAGATGACAGTAAGGCTATCAGAAACCAAAGACTGAAGAATAATGTTTTTCATTTTTCCTGTCAGTTTTCTTGGAGATGAATTTGCTCAGGTAATGTTATTAAATGTAATATCCAAAAATCATACTTGCTGAAGAGAAGTGCATAACTCCTGCTATACTCACTATCTTCATCATCATCCTCAGTTTAAGCAGGATCAAAGATTTTGATGAATTACTACATGACATCTCTGTGTTTGTAAGATCTAATCTTTTTTTTTTTTGAGAAGGAAGATCTAATCTTTACTACTAAAAGTGTCAAAAACATGACGTAGAATAACCGATATCAATCTGGAATAGCAAGAAGGGTCAGGAAATTCACACATAACTTACATCAGTAAGTCTAGTCTTTCACTAATATGCCCAAAAGACCCCATAAAAGAACTACTGTCCATATAATAGCCGCAGATGGAACTTACTTTCAGTGTTTGCAAATGGTTTGACAAGTCATTGACTTGCAGTCCGATGCTGTTTGCTACACTTGGTATGTCAAATATATACTGCCCATCTTTGATCTCAGAGCTAATATACATGAAGTGTATAATATTAGATATAACAGAAAGTTCGTGAGAGCATATGTTTGTTCTCACAGGAAACAAAAATAAGGTACTCACTTCTTCATAATAGCAGCAATCACAGCATCTTTCATAGCTAGCAATGCAGGAGAAGTCTGCAATAAGTTGTTAAGTTCATGATGTAACAAAAAGAGCAAAAGGAGGCAGATAACAACTTTAGGTGTCTTTCTAGGTATTATAATCGCAAAATTCAAATCTTGCAGGTCTAATCCTTACTGAGGAATGTTCACAATCAAACCAAACGTTAGACCAACTTAAAGTAAAATTTGCCCTCGAGCATACAGAAATCTGCCAACTGGCTGCTGTTAATCATGCTAAATTAACTTTAACTAACCTGGTGAAAGTTTAACGTGCATGTTACACTCATCTGTGGGAGCAGGTGCAAGTATTGGACCTCGCCTAGCTCCAATTGTGTTAAGATAGTTAGTATAACCTGTGGGAGTGAGAAAACCAGCTCTTCAGTATCTTGCTAAAGCAAAAGAATGTACAACATTCAGTTCCGGTCTGCACTTTGTATAAAAAAAAGGAAGCTACTTTCACAGCAAAGGTATTCAACAACAGATCAGAAGGAGATAACCCAGGACATCAGGTGGGGTGAAAGTTTATTATCTATCTTTGATTGAGTAATAAAGATTAATATATGTTCTGATAACTGTAGAAGACGTGTTCCAGCTCCGTTACGCCATGACTTAAAATGCCAAATACTGCATGTACAGGTCAATTTCATAAAATAAAAGAATGGCAGGTATTATTATTCAAGATCTAGGATTTTCTTCTTTTCATGTCCAATGTTCCATAAAAATGTTTCAATGATTAGTAATCTCATCAATATACTGCAAGTTCTAAATTTAAACACAGCCAAAACATTCAGTCTGTGACTGTGCTCAAGGATATATGATGAAAGGGCCATGCCTTTGGGTTGCAAATACATTGTCTTGAAATAGAGTTTTTAACCCAAATAAAAGATCAAATTGGTTTCTGGAAAATATAGAAAAAGTGATTGGGTAGTAATAGAAGCAACCAGAAAACTGATACTCAGCATGCCAATTTAAATGACAGAAAAAGTACCTCTTCTTTCATATCAAATTTACGACTGGCAGACTCTTTAACTAATGAACATATTTTCCCAGCAGAGTTCGTGCTGCCACCGAAAATTTGACACAGCAATTTGTTCACCACATACTCGTCGACACCATCACTGAGAATAAACAATATGCAAAGATTTAGAATCCTTAGATTCAAAATAAACTCTATGAATATTAAGAGTTTTTCAATTCTTTATCACCTGTACATAAGACTGCGAGTCTTATAATAGGAAACATCATCAAAAAAGAGATGGCAATAAGAGATTCTACCATCACGGCCAGCACGACCAATCTCCTGTACAGATAGCAACAATATTTGCTTAAAAGAATTGCAAAAGTCAGTATCTCAGAAATTGCAACCGTGATAAGCAAAAATATCGACCTGGACATACTCTTCCAAGCTTTCTGGTAAGCTGTAATGTATTACCTGAGACAGAAGCATATGGCAAGTCTTAATATGAACGTCGCATAGGAAGTCAGACACAATTGCTGCACATCTAATGCACCAGTACTTGGAATCTTTAGTCAACATAAACATTTTGGAGATTGTTTTATGTTGAAGTGCACCTTGTGGCCAGAAAAATGATAGATGATGAAAGCTATCAAAAGGAAGTGTGAGCAACTAGTAATCTCACATAGCAAAAACAGACAGTCACTTCTTATAATTACAAGAGAAAATCCATGTTGAGTTGAACTGGGATCCCAAAATCAACCACATAGCAGAATAAGTATTTAGGAACAAAATGCTGAATATAGTGGTGTTCTTGATTTCTTCTTGGAAACCTCCCTAATTTGGAGGTTGATGCAGACAAAAGGGCACATATATCATATAGGAAAACTAAGATCAGTTCTTACAGCTTCAATATCCTTCTTATTCAGTCCCATGCCGAATGCCACGGTTGCAACAACCTACCAGAAAATATTGATGCAAGTTAATGAAACTTCCTTTATATAAAAGGATAGTATTTATTATCTGTAAATTAAAATGAATAGAAAACATGAATTACTTCTCTCACCACTCTTATCTTGTTTGCACAGAACAGTTCCTGCGTACGGCTCCTTTCTTTTGCGAAAATTCCACTGTGATAACTCTGAAAACAATTCAAATTGTAAGTCACCTTAACCCATTAAGCATCAAATGATTTACATGAGGATGCAGGTAACTGTAAATTGTTTGCAAAGAATAAACCAAAAGGCAGATACAAAACCTTTGCCGAGATATTACTGTCACATAGATATTTGCAAATGAGATCAGTTTCGAACTGTGTACATTGAGGAGGGAAACAAAAAACCACAAGTCAAGTTATGTGATACAGCTACAGAAAACAAATATAAAAAATGAGAGTATCACAGACAAATAGGAAGCAGCACCTGAAATTTGCAGTAAATGATGATGCTTTTAGCCTCTGAAAAGGGGGAAGACTTCAGCAAAGTCATCAGATCTTTCATCCTGAAATCAATAGAGTAAATTTGTAGCTTCCAGTTTTTTTTTTTTT
>ML281709.1:29096-43340 GCA_005239495.1 Nicotiana undulata
GGGGGGGGGTGTTGGGGTGTTTATTCAGTTTGGCAGGAAAAGATTATGATAGACTTACCTGTTTTCGCTCAGAGATACTGACAATTGCAAATTATCCCTTGGTTTCACTGCTTGGACAAGATTACTTGATGGAATATCCAATGCATGCATCACACTATACAATGTTTTAGTAGTTGCTGTTGCTGTCATTGCAAGTATGGATTGAGCCTTGAGTCTATCACGCAGTAATGATGCTTTAAGCCGCATATATGAAGGCCGAAAATTGTGTGACCTACCAAAATGTTCGTGGTTGTTGATACCACATAGAAGTTATATTTAAATAAGCAAAAGAAAAAGAGAAAAGAATAACAAAGTTGCAAAGATAGACTAGAAGATGTAACTTTGAAAAGGTCAGACTCACCATTCAGAAACACAGTGGGCTTCATCAATAACCACAAGTGAAATTTGAGTGTCACAAAAAATGGATAAAAATTCTGAATTGAGAAACCTCTCTGGTGAAACAAAAAGGACCTGAAACACAAGCATCCACTTATTTTGTAGGGCAAGGAGATACCGGAAAGAAAATGACCTCAAGGAACTGCTATCGTATCTTGTTTATAATATTAGTCAACACTCAAATGAGATCGAACTTTTATATGCTCGTCCAAGAAAGTCCACATTAATTTTGGCCAGCAGATGTGTGACTAAATGTGATAGTGAATGGATTAAAGCTACTTTGATAACGGTGGTTTCCGGCAGCTTTGCACACATCAGCTATTCCAATGGGTACATGTATCATTCTATCAGTACATGTACGAAGTAATTCTAGTCACCAAGGCTTTAGGCAAATGGGACGAAATCGCTTAGCCTTTGTTTTTGGCCTCGGCTTGGATTAGAACCCTAGTCTCCTATAATTCCATTCCAGTTCCGTCAGCTGCTAGGTCACACATTTGGGTGTACATCAAAGCAACTTTGGAGGAAGTAAGAAAAGCTTACCTTTATGGATCCCTCTTCTAGTAACTTATAAGTTTCCAAAACCTCCTCAGGTGTCTGCAACAGTGAAAACATTAACTCAGGAATCGCTCAAAATGCCATAAATTCAACAGGGCTAAAATTGCTAATAAGTTATATCAACCTGGCTGCTACACAAAAGACCACCCTCCACAGCAGCAGGCAGCTGCTTTAGCTGATCAATCATTAAAGAAATCAAGGGGCTAATAACAACCGTAACTCCCTGAAAAACCATTGCCGGCAACTGATAACATAGCGACTTCCCAGCACCCGTTGGCAAAACCAACATTGTAGATTTCCCCGAAAGCACCATCTTGATTGTCTCCAACTGGCCATCTCTAAATGAATCATAACCAAAAGTCAGTTTTAACAACCTCAACAAATTCTCATCCGACGCCTCATTTCTAACTCTCATCACAGCTTCTTCAATCAACTTTGCATCAAAATCCAATCTTTCCCCTCCTCTTCCCTTAACTTCCACAACTAAACCTTCTTCATCACACAATCCATTCCCCCCTTCCCCCTCCTTACCTACAACCCCGACTTTCTTTTTCCATCTTCTATAGAACTTTTTACCACTTGATGAATTAGAATTCCTTCTTTTGAATTTTGATGCAAACTTTTTACCATAACCATTGATGTTGAGCCTTACAAAGTTACCCTCATTAACACATTTAACCTTCTTTGCTGGCAACGAAGACGACATGTTGCTCCCTATAAAATTAGGATGTTTCCTGACAACTGCTTCCAATTTTTCTGTCTGTTGAGCCAATCGGGGTTCAATAGAATCAGCTTCAGCAGGCTCAAGATTGAGAATGGCTTTTCGGGTTTTCAAAAAGGAAGCAAATTTGGATAAGTACAAGCCTCCAACAGGAAGAACTTCACCAGAACTGTTGTCATTGGACAAAAGGGTGTCGTTACGGTGGATTTGAAAAGGTAAATCGGAGAATTTTGGCAGGGAAAGTGGATTTTGAATTAGGGGTTTCGAACAGGAAGCATTTTTCGTTAAATTTGGAAGAACTTCACTTGAAACGGTGTCGTTTTTGTGAAATTGGAAGGGTAAACTGGAGGGATTTTGTGGGTTTTGAATTGGGTTTTCTAGGGTTTTAGGGTTTGAAGGAGGATTTTTTCTGGGTTGTTTGGTTGAGGGTTTTGGTCTTAGAATTGGGCGGGAATAATTTGTGGAAGTTATAGAGGTGTTTTTGGCTTGAGTTCTTGACTTTACGGTAGAAAGAAGAGCACGGCGCGACGGCAACGGCGACGGATGAGGAGGGTGGCGTGGTGGGGTTGAGGATATGTGAGAACCATCGGAATCGGAATCAGAATCCATGGAAGATTTGCTTGGAGTTGAGGACTGTGGACCTTTGCTTTTTCACTCTTACCTCCAAAGTTATTCCCGCCAAGATCCTCTTAAGGTCAATGTTGTCATTTTCGCATAAACAAATTTCGTCACTAAATCCTTTTCTCATAATTGTTTCTTTTTCTTTTTCTCGAGAGAATATGAGATTTGGAATAATTTCTAACTTGATAGCATGTTAGCTACTAGCTTATATGTTACAGGTATCATCATTTAATATTATATATAACACTATCTGATTAAGAAATAGGGTTTAAGGTATTAATTCAAAATACATGTATTATCTCGGAACAAAACTAATTGAAATGATGGCTTCAAAGCCAGTATCCTAGTTAGTATTTACCTCGAAATACGAGTAATAATTAAATTTGTAATGTGGTTATAAGCATATGCGATCCATTTCAATGCTAATTGGTGAATAATGAGATAAGTAAACGAATTAAACGATTATATGAATCAAACCCTTGTGATTATAAGTCATCGACCTCGATCTGGATCAGATTCGAGAGTGTTTTTGCCAAGAACAATAAGAACAACAGTAATAGTATGAACAACTCAAATACGGAGAATTAACAGTAAATAAAAGAGCTTTGTATTCAGTAGTGCGAGTAAGAATTTAGAGCGTTCTAATAATTGTGATAATGATGATGGATTGCTATAAGTGAATAGGGTTCCTCTTTATATAGTATATGAATCCTAAGCAAGGAATGACTCTAATTACGAAAGTAAAATACATGATTGGCATTGTTAACTGTTAATAGCTCTACCGTCTCCGAGATTCTTGCCGCGATTGATGATTGAGTGTGGATATTCTGTGATTCGATTGTTGTTGTGTCGATCTAGTATGACCTCGATGTCTTAGCATCCCTATTCGCTGAGCTCGAACATACTTCGATTCCAATTAAAATCGAGACATACCCCTCGAACCTTCAGGCTCGGATATCCTCGATTTTTACCGTATACAGATAGTCCCCGCGTTTCTTAGAATGAAAAGATAAGAAACGATTTGAACCTCGATTTTCTTCATACCTCGATCCTGACGTCATCACTTAACCAGCATGCCTATAAGTATAAAAACAGTCTCAACACTTAGATACCATGCTTGTTGAGATAAACATGTAAAACTAGTTCTGTAATATTTGTTATCATTTTCAGCACATAGACATCATGCATATAGGGTCTAAACATATAAAAATCGGTCTGTTAAAAAACAATCATTGGTTTACAATGATGGTCGGATAACGTTTAGATGACATGTCTATAGGATACTGCTGATCCACACCTAGGCAAACATGTAGGTCAACTAAAATTCCGAAGTTATGGAACTGCGTTTTGTTTGACTACCTATAAACTTGTCCAGATTCAGGAAGTGATAAAATCAGTAGGTAAACTGATTAGGTATTCACTGCCTCGCCTTAATGAAATGTTGCATATTCTGCTATGTGTTCATCTAAATATCCTACCATATGACCTTAAATCGTTTAAAATATTAGTTTAAGGTGTTCAATTGTTTGTTTATTTGTGGAGGTAAATGTGAGCCCTTAACTGCTCCTTTTTATGTGACAGTCCTACCTGTTTTGTTTGATGCCTAGTTTTCTCCTTTTAAGAACCATGGGTGAGTCTAGAACCACCTTAATAGAGGTCCTAAGTATCTCCAGGACCATAGGCAAAGGGACGGGTAATGCACGCATAGGGTACGTACTCGATACTATTGATAATAATTAAGGGGAGGGTAATTGGGTAGTAAAGGATATGATGACATGTGCGTTAATGCTACGTGTAACACCTCTATTTGAGGAAAGTTTACCAAGTATTGCACAGAAGTGATCCTATAGGCAAATATACCTAGGACCTCCTTTATTCCCATTTTCCCAAAATGATCTCTATTTGTTTAAATTTCTTTATGACTAATTCACTTAAATTGAGTTTGGCCGGGACCCACCGTCTTGGACCTCGAGGGGTGCCTAACACCTTCCCTTCAAGGTAATTTTGAGCTCTTACCCAATCTCTGGTAATGTAAACCGGTCTATGAGTTATTTGCTTCAGGTGCCCTAACGCACCTCAAATCTGTTAGGTGGCGACTCTTCAAATTTCGTACCCCTTCCCAAAAGAAAATGAGTTTGTCCCAAAAATGTCGAAACCCGAACTCCACGAGGAAAAAGAGGGCGCGACAGCATGGCGACTCTGCTGGGGATAATTAGCCTCTTACCATGACAAATCTGTTTTTGTGAATTAGTCTAAGCATGCTCTATTCTGTTAATACATGTGCTCCCTTTCCCTTTCCCCTTTATGTGAACTTAAATGTCTACTTTCAAGCATTTATGATTTCCTTTACTACGAAACTGACTTGCCTCCTTATTTTATTTTCTAAAACATCTTTCAATTATTAAATACCGCATTTATTGCTTTTCTAACGTGCAAATACATGACAACATGCTATTTAGTGTTGCATAAATCATGCACAACATTATATTCCACTTGTGCGTAATCAATCATATAGAAACACTTGATGAGTGGTTGCGCTCTTCCTATATATCACCTTTAAATTCGGAAAGACTTATTTGCGGTAAACTAGTCGATCAACGGTGCAATCGATGGTTCCGTTCTTTTCCCCCTTGAGTTGTTCGCTTAAGGGTACCAGTCTAGACCCCTACAGTAACCTAACTCTGATCATAACTGCACATGCATCATGGTCAAACCTAGTCGAGGTAGTATGTTGTCCACATAATAACCCTTTAAGACAAACCTTATCCAACAGTCCACCGGGGTTTCCATAATCCCAACGGACGCAATCACGTTTTGTGCCTTAATTTTGGAGAACTAAATGCCAATATGCTAATCATGGATGTATAATAGTCGAATCAGGAGGGGGGAAAGGGTCTAATCTTATTTGTTTTTGCAGAAAATGAGGCACGAGGTCCCCAGGTTTGGCATGGTCCGCAATATACCACCACTGCTACTGGATTGGTGGGAAGATCTTTCCTCAAGTGACAAGAAACATGTGAGGAAGGTTCTGGGAAATTTGCCTTCTCTGTTAGACATCCAACCAAACAATATGTTGATTGAAGTTGCAACCATGTTCTGGGATAGTGAAAGGTCTGTTTTTCGCTTTGGGAACATACAAATGACCCCACTCCTAGAAGAAATAGGGGGATTTGCTAGGCTACCTTGGGACAACCCTGGTTTATTGGTGCCTGAAAATCGCACTAGTAAGGGATTTCTAAAGATGATGGGCCTGAAGAAGAACGCTGATTTGGAGTGCTTAAACAAATCTTATGCACCCTTTGACTATTTGTATGAGAGATACGGTCATAGCAAGTCCTACCGTATGTTCCACGATGATTTCTCTATCACTTCCTTGGGTATATTCACCGCAGAGTTTTCGTGTTCGTTGTTTGCTTCTTGGGCATGATAGTGTTCCCGATGAAAGGGGACAGAATCCACACCAGACTGGATATGGTAGCCAAAACTTTAATGGAAGGAATTGAGAGACAAACATACACCATAGTCCCTATGATTATAGCTGACATCTATCGAGCTTTGGACCGCTGCTAGAAGGGGATCAAACATTTCGAGGGTCACAATCTGTTGCTGCAGCTTTGGTTATTGGAGCATCTCCAAAAGGGTCAATATCGTCAAGAGTTTCCACGAAGGGCGTGGAATGATCATATAGCCTTCCATCACCCCAAGAGGATGACTTACATCTCGGATAGGTTTGCTCAACCAGAAAGTGCTAAGGAATGGATGGAGTTCTTCGACAATTTGACTGAGGATCAGGTCCAGTGGATGTTCGAATGGTTCCCTAGTGACGAGTTCATCATCAGGTCTGGGGACGCTCCTTACTTAGTGTTGATTGGGTTAAGGGGAATATACCCTTATGTTCCCATCAGGGTTATGAGACAAGTAGGCAAAAAGCATATCATACCGCGGGTTGCGAAGATGGGTCATTTCCGGGCGGACTTTCAGGATGACGACATCCCTTAAAGGTGTCAATATCAGCATATGTGGCACTCAAAGATTATTGTGGAGAAGGACACCGTCGAGCCAGACAGGTACCATGCGGGACATGCACCTTTCTACCTGGCATGGTTAGAGGACAACCTAGCTGGGATAGTGAAGCCAGGAATCGGTCGGGGAAACAGGGTCATAGATAAAGATGCTGAGACCCAAGTAAAATACAACAAATTGCGCAAGAGGATTCATGACTCCGAGATACATGGGACAAACATGAGATTGATCAATGAATGGAGGGAGATGGTTATTACCTCCAATGAAAGGGTAGAATATTTGGAACAGAGTTTGATGGAGCTGGAAGAAAAGATAAGAAAGAGGGTTGTCGACTGCCAGAATGCTGAAGGAAGCGAAGGAGGACATCTAGCAAGAGTCTACATGTTACTGGGCCTGCGCGAACTGGGGAACCTGGTCGATGGGGTCAGAAAGATCAAGCCTGGGGAAGGTCTTTCTGGGACCAAGTAGATTAGATTTATTTGATTTTCTAAATGTAATAAGGCCAAGTGCCAGTAGTGACTTATCTTTTATCTTATTGTCCTTTTGGATCCGTCTATTTTCACATTAATGAAATGAGGCATTTATTGTCATTTAAGTTCTCCAAAAACAACTTGTCTCTAGGCCTACCTCAGGCACAACGAGGCTCCCAAATTAGGACACGAATTTACATTTCTGCAATACGTGTTTAAATAATACAAACATTCTTTTTCAGAACTCTTACTAACTTGGCTACCTTTTTTGTTTTTCCTTTCTTTTGATTATTCCCATTTCCCAAAGGTTAGTTCGCGCATATTGGCATCATCAGTTTATCATACTAGATCTAGGGGACCTCCACCTTCTCCTCCTTCTAGTCCACCAAAAGGCAAAGAAAAAGCAAAAATGGATGATTTGAACGGTACCAGAAAAGACAACATTGCACATGTTGAACATGCGAAAGCTTCCGATGTTCGGGGTATTCAGGCCCTAAATGATGTTGTTTCACGACTTGAGCAGAAAATACTTGAACTTCAGGGTGAGCTCGAGCAGGTCCGAAGCTTAGAAAACCTCTACCTTACACTCAATATCCCATATGTCAACCACTCAAACACCCAGAACCCCGTACCACCTCAAAACACACCTAACAAACTCTCACAAAATCCTCCCGCACCTCACCAATATACAACCCCACCGCAGAATCAAACTATCCCTCCGCCATATCAGCAAAACACCTACCATACTCCACAAATTACCCCACAAATCATCCTCGAACCCCAAAACTCCACCAATGATCATCATTATACCCAAACTCTCGGTCACCAAAATAACCCCATATACGTGGAAACCCTACCTCACTCCACTCAACTCATATCCTATACACCAGAATCTATTGAAAAGGACCTGCTCATTAAGAACATGGCTGAGGAGCTCAAGAAGTTGACAAGTCGGGTTCAGGGCGTCGAAGAAGGTAAAGGGATAGAAGGTCTGAACTATGAAGATCTATGCATACAGCCAGATGTGGAATTGTCGGAGGGTTACAAACCTCCCAAGTTCGAAATGTTCGACGGAACAGGTGATCCCATTTATCTAAGGACTTATTGTGACACGCTTGTGGGGGTTGAAAAAGATGAAAGAATCCGAATGAAGCTCTTCATTAGGAGTCTTACCGGAGATGCCTTGTCCTGGTACATAAGCCAGGATCCTAAGAAGTGGGCCAACTAGGTGAGCATGGTGTCCGACTTCATGGACAAGTTCAGGTTTAATACGGAAAATGCACCGGATGTCTTCTATATCCAAAATTTAAAGAAGAATCCAACTGAGACCTTTCGCGAGTATGCTACTCGTTGGAGGTCAAAAGCAGCCAAGGTCAGGCCGACATTGGATGAGGAACATATGAACAAGTTCTTTGTCAGGGCACAGGATCCACAGTACTATGAAAGATTGATGGTTATTGAAAACCATAATTTCTCTGATATCATAAAACTCGGAGAAAGGATTGAAGAGGGCATTAAGAGCGGTATAGTGACAAATTTTGAGGCACTGCAGGCCACAAATAAAGCATTAAAATCAAGTGGTATATCAAAGAAGAAGGATGTTGGAACAGTAATGGTTGCCCAAGGACCCAAAACTCCACTCACATACCAAATACCTCCACCCACATATCAATCATCACCTCCCAGATATTCCCAACCATCCACTGCTTACCATACATATAACTCCCAACCATCTTACTTTCAATCACCTCCAACTCGTCCAAACTACCCGAGACCCCGGCCTAACTTTGAGCGTAAACCACCCAAATAATACACCGCCATTGTTGAACCCATTGACCAATTGTATGAAAGGTTGAAGGATGCTGGTTACGTCACCCATATTCCTGTTGTGGACATGGAGAATTCATCCCAATGGGTCAATCTAAATAAAACATGTGCATATCATTTCGGTATGAAAGGGCACACCACTGACGAATTCCTGCCATTAAAAGATTTCATACCTTGATTGATAATAAGGTCATCCAAGCGAAGGAAGCTACACCCAACATCCGCAACAACCCTCTTCCAGATCATATGGGCAAAGGGATCAATGTGATAGAAACGGATGAAGAATGGGATCCCGAGGGATCAATTGGACTTATCAAAGAGGGTGACGATTCTAAGAACCCCGCAGTCACGCTTAATCCTATCATAGTGCAGATACAACCACCTGAGGTTGAGGTAACCGCATCGGTTCCATTTGAAGTTAAGGTAGCACCACCTGCAGCTGCACCTGTTCCATTTGAGGTGGAAGTAGCCACACCTTTCATAGTGACAGTGTCAAGCACACCGCCCTTCAGTACCAATATTGTACCCTGGAATTATATGGCTGAAGCTAGAAGAAAAGGAAAGACAAAAATGGAATAATCCGGCGCCGCACAAGGGATGACCAGAACAGGCAGGGTGTATACGCCAGAGCATTTGGGAGAATCTACTAAGCAAGCCTCCAGCAAACCGCCCGTTATTAAAACCGGCCCGGATGACCTCTATAGGAAGGTACAAGCAAGGGGATATTCAGTTGTCGATCATTTGAACAAGACGCCCGCTCAGATATCTATCATGTCGCGCTACAAAATTCACAGGCACGCATGAATGCTCTATTAAAGGTGTTGAGTGAAACATATTTACCCAACAACATCACTGGTGGAGAAATGGATAATATGGTAGGACAAGTGCTGGAAAGCCACAAAATCACCTTTTACGAGGACGAGCTGCCACCCGAGGGTTTGAACCACAACAAAGCACTGCACATTACAGTGCAATGTGAAGCCAAGTTCATTTCTAGAGTTCTGATTGATAGAGGATCCAACCTCAACATTTGCCCACTGACAACACTGAAGAGGTTGGGCAAAGGCCTGCATGAGATACGAGAGGGGACTATGAACGTAAAAGCATTCGACGGGTCGCATAGGGCTATCATTGGAGAGACTAATCTCTGTCTGCAGATGAGGCCTACGTGATTTGATGTCGAGTTCCATGTACTGGATATATTTGCATCTTATAATCTGTTGTTGGGACGACCATGGATACATGATGTTAGGGCTACAGCATCAACCTTGCATCATGCCGTGAAGTTCGAGTGGAACCACCAGGAAGTGATTATTCATGGAGATGGGAGCAACCCCATTTACACTAGTCAGACCATCCCATGGTTGAAAACAGAAGAAGGTTAGGTGGAGAAACCTACCATCGTATTGAATAGGTCAACGCAATTTTTCGGGCTAGGATATCAGTACACTTGGCAGGAATTTCGCAATTGGTCACCACTATGGCGTGGTCTGTACTATCCACTTGAGCAGCTTGTGCCACACTTGAGTTAGACTTTCCATCAGGCCGACATTATATGGGGATCATAGGAGGAAGAAGCATTGGCAGCATTAAGGAACATGTTCCTGGAAGATGATGACATGGAATGTTGCGTAAATGTTGAGGAGGAGGAGGTGGAAGGCCCTACCATCCGAGTCGTGGAGAGAGGAACATTCCTCAAGAACTGGACTGTCAGACCATCCAGGGCCTGACGAGTCCCGGGGTAGCAAGGCTAAACAACATTGTTTATTTTTGTTTTCTAAGAAAAGAAAACGATTTCTCTTTTGGCATTTTGTTTTAAATAATATTTCTGATGTTCCAAAACGTTATTTAAATTATTGAAAATCACTTTTGTTTAAACGCTTTCAATAAATTGATGTTTATTATTACCATTTTTCTCTCGTATTTTATCCTTACAACATTATTATTTCTAATCTTGATGAACCAGCAACTGTGACATGTAATAAGACAACGCAACAAAAGGATAGTGATTCATAAGAAGAGGATTCGATACCCGAGGAAATCGTCATAGAAGTAGAGGACTTTGAGAACAAGCCTAAGTCCAACCTAGACAAAACTGAGATAATTAACTTGGGAGATTCTGAAATTGTCAAGGAGACTCACATCAACATTCACATGTCGCCGTCAGAGAAAGAGGAACACTCAGTTCTTGAAAGAGTATGCGGACATTTTTGCATGTTCATACGATGATACGACCGGATTAAGCACATCCATTGTGGCTCACAAATTGCCACAAACCCAATGTGTCCACCAGTGAAGTAGAAACTCAGGAAATTCAAGTTTGATATGAGTCTGAAAATCAAAGAGGAGGTTACTAAGCAAATCAAGGCCAAGGTCCTCAGGGTAGTTGAATATCCAACTTGGCTAGCCAACATCGTGCCAGTTCCGAAGAAGGATAGGAAAGTTAGATTCGGTGTCGATTATCGAGATCTCAACAGATCCAGCCGAAAGGATGATTTCCCACATCCAACATACACATCTTAATCGACAATTGTGCTAAGCATGAACTCCAGTCCTTTGTAGATTGTTTCACTGGTAACCATCAGATATGGATGGACGAAGAGGACGTTGAGAAAATAGCTTTCATTACACCATGAGGAGTGTATTGTTACAAGATGATGCCATTCGACCTAAAGAATGTTGGGGCCACCTACATGAGGGCCATGACTACTATTTTTCATGACATGGTACATAAAGAGATAGAAGTGTACATTGATGATGTTATCATTAAATCCAAGAAGGTCGCAGATCATATAGCGGACTTGAGGAAATTCTTCGACAGACTATGGAAGTACAACCTGAAACTAAACCTTGCAAAATGTGCATTCGGGGTTCCTACCGGAAAGTTATTGGGATTCATCGTCAGCTACCGAGGAATCGAATTGGATCCATCAAAGGTAAAATCCATCCAAGAGTTACCACCGCCAAATAGTAAGAAATACGTGATGAGTTTTCTGGTAAAGCTTAATTACATCAGCCGTTTCATAGCCCAGTCCACAGTTATATGTGAGCCAATTTTCAAGATGTTGAAGAAGGATGCTGCAACTAGTTGGACCGAAGATTGTCAAAAGGCTTTTGACAAAATCAAGGAGTACTTATCAACACCACCTGTTTTGGTCCCGCCAAATCCAGGTAGACCACTGCTACTCTACCTCGCAGTACTAGATGGAGCTTTCGGCTGCATTTTGGGGCAACACGATGAGACAGGACGAAAAGAACATGCCATCTACTACCTGAGTAAGAAGTTTACTCCATATGAAGCACGATACACTCTGCTAGAACGTACATGTTGCACTTTGACCTGGATAGCTCAGAAGTTGAGGCAATACTTATGTGCTTATACAACATATCTCATATCGAGAGTGAACCCTTTGAAGTATATCTTTCAGAAACCTATGCCCACTGGCAAGCTGGATAAGTTGCAAATCTTGTTGAGCGAGTTTGACATTGTCTATATAACTCAGAAAGCAGTCAAGAGACAAGCACTGGCGGATCATCTTGCTGAAAACCCTGTGGGAGGAGAATACGAACCCTTGAAAACGTATTTTCCTGATGAAGAGGTGCTATTCGTAGGAGAAGACATTGCTGAGTCCTACGACTATTGGAGAATGTTCTTTGACGGAGCACCAAACTTCAAAGGAGTCGGCATTTGAGCCGTCTTGGTGTCAGAAACTGGTCAACATTATTCGGTATCTGTAAAGCTCAGATTCCCCTGCACCAACAACATGGCAGAATACGAAGCTTGTATATTAGGACTCAACATGGCTGTTGACATGAACATTCAGGAGCTGCTAGTAATCGGCGATTCGGATTTGCTTGTGCACCAGGTACAAGGAGAGTGGGCTACCAGGAATTCCAAGATATTTCCATATCTGTACCATGTGCAGGAATTGAAGAAAAGATTCACAAAGATAGAGTTTTGGCATGTTCCCGGAATTCAAAATGAGTTTGCCGATGCATTGGCCTCTTTATCATCAATGATACAACATCCAGACAAGAACTTCATCGATCCTATCCCAGTAAGGATCCATAATTAGCCGGCATATTGTGCCCATGTTGAAGAAGAAATAGACGGGAAGCCTTGGTTCCACAGAAAATACTCAGGGCAGGTTACTTTTGGATGGCCATGGAAACAGATTGCATCCGGTACGTTCAAAGGTGCTATCAGTGTCAGGTTCATGCAGATATGATAAAAGTGCCACCAAACGAGCTTAACGCAACAAGCTCACCTTGGCCCTTTGCCGCCTGGGGAATGGATGTCATTGGTCCAATCGAGCCCACCGCCTCAAATGGGCATCGATTTATTTTAGTGGCTATCGATTACTTCACTAAAAGGGTTGAAGCCGCATCTTACAAAGTTGTGACTAAGAAGTTCGTTGCGGATTTTTCCGTGACCGGATTATTTGATGGTTTGGAGTTCCAAAGTCCATATCACTGACAATGTCGCCAATCTCAATAGTGATTGTCACGACCCGAAATCCCACCTTCGGGCCATGATTGCGTCTAACGTTGAACCCGCTAGACAAGCCAACGTTTGAACTAAATAAAACTCATTAACAACTAAAATGAATAGGATGACAAGGGCAACTATAGTTAACAACATGAAGGTTAACAAATTACAAGAAAATAACATAGCAAGCTTCGAAGTAAAACCCATATACAAATCCCAAAACTGGTGTCACGTACTCACGAACTGTCTAAGAAATTACTAAAACAAAGGTCTGAAAATAAGTACATATGACTGTCTTTGAAATATAAGATAAGACAGAGCTGAAAGTGAAGGGTAGAAGGTGACGCCAAGGCCCACGAACGTCTGCGGGTCTACCTCGATGTCTCCTGTATGAACTGATGGAATGCTCCGACCGTCAGTGACCACCGGGTCCGGCTGCGTAGTCTGCACAACATAAAGAAGTGCAGGTGTAGCATCAGTACAACCGACCCCATGTACTGAGTAAGTGTCGAGCCTAACCTCGGCGAAGTAGTGATGAGGCTAGGACCGACAACAATATACGTACCTGCACAATTCTATATAATAACAGGAAAATATCGACGGAAATAAGCAAGTAAGAAAGATACAGGGAGAACATGCTGGGGGTAAAAGGGGCAACAAAATGCTAGCACAGTAGTACAGGGTAATTACTGAAGTGTAAAAAGTAAAAAGCAGGAATTTAACTCCTCAGGACAGATAATGATCAGCAAAAAGGCACAGCATGTCCCCTCGTGCATAATCTCACAATCACTCGGCACAGAATGTCCCCTCGTGCAATAAATAATATACGATCAATACGGCATGCCCCCTCGTGTGATAAATAACAACAATCATTCAGCACGACATGTCCCCTCGTGCAATAAATAATAAACGATCAACACGGCATGTCCCCTCGTGCGATAAATAATAAACGATCAACACGGCATGTCCCCTCGTGTGATAAATAATAAACAGTAAGCACGACATGTCCCCTCGAGCGATAAATAATATAAAAGCAACAATATAATGTGAAAATCAACAATAAGAAGTCTCAAGTGTATGGAAATACTCAATAGAATTCTATC
>ML281710.1:0-11033 GCA_005239495.1 Nicotiana undulata
TTTGGTGGAAATTGAACTCGGCTAGATTTTCTATTCTTGCGGAGATGGCTCGTGATGTATTAGTTGTTCCTGTTTCAAGTGTGGCATCTGAATGTGCGTTTAGTACGGGAGGACGTCTTCTTGATTCATTTAGGAGTTCATTAACTCCTAAATTGGTGCAAGTTCTAGTGTGTCTTCAAGATTGGCTTCGAAATGAAAAATTAAAACAACCTATTAGTGTTGAGGAAGATCTTGATAAAATCGAGCAGCTTGAACAAGGTAATAATATTGTTACTATATTTGTGTTGTTGATAACTTGATATGCTTATATTTATCACACGATTCATTATTTTNNTAGATTTAGCCAGCAATGGAAAAGACCCTTCCGTAATTGACGTGTAGTGTTAATATATTTGGTGAGAATTCGAATTTAACCCATCAAAGCCTTAAGTATTTGTTGTATATAAGTGTGTATTTACTGTTAATTAAACTAACAGCGGGAAGCATTATTTTTTCAGTGTCTGACACTGGATCCATCATAGTACCAGTTCATATAATCTCTAATACTTTGATCACTTTCGAAACATAGTAGTGTAATCAAGACCTGATTTTCTGCCCTACTGGAAACAGGTACTTATTGCATCAATACCGAAGGAAATTAAACATCTCGAGTCCTTGTTGAACAACTTTGGCAGTGGGGGAGGAACATAAATTAGAAATTAGAGCTGCTCTCAGTTAGTTCTGCTTTTAAAGTCTCCAAGTTTCTACACAGAATCAACCAAAATAGCAGGACCAGAATCTGAGTGATCCTTAGTCATGCTTGTTTTAGTCAGAAGTTTTATATCTGCTCCTCATTCTTTTTGCAGCCATTGCTACTCTACTAGCAAGAACATGGATCATTGAATTTTGATGTTACAAGTGTTGAATATGATTTATGTTAATACTCATTTTAATAAGAACAATTTTATTGACTTTTATTTATAGAAAATAAGTATTATAAGTTGAAGGATCGCTTGGAAGCATTTCTTTGTCATACAGTATTGTCTTTGTGCAGTCCAATATTATTTAAATATCATAGTTATATATATCCAAGCTGGATTCGTCTATGAAGTAAGGTTCAAAATAAACCCCTAAAACTTCCATGAACAGGTTAATTTTTGCAAATGTGTTCTGTTTTTTAGTACTGTCATTCAGTAATTTGACAATGGACGTTAACTGAAGTACTGAATTCTGTAAAACATTTGTTGCAAATACTTAAGTGTATACTGGCAGGGAGTGTTGTACTTCTAAATCAGCACGATTACCATTGGTAGAATTAGGCCGATAAACCGTTCGATAACCGTCCGATAAGAGGTAAACCGATACCAATCCGCCCGATATCTTATTGGGTGGCTAGCGGATTAATACATTTAAAAGCCGATAACCGATAAGCCAAACCGTTAAGAGTAAATAACCGCACAATCCGCCCGATAAGCAGCCCTAGGGTGAATGGGAAATGAAGGGAATATTTGAGTTTTCCTCCTTGACAAAGGGACATTGTCTCATATTGGAAGAGGAAGAGGTTTTTGATGGGTATATAAGCAATTGCTCTTGTTCTAGCGTTTAAAGAGTTGAGAGGAAGGCAAGCCTCGCGCCGTCGTCGTCGCTCGGCTCGGCGTCGGCCTATTGATTGATTAATTTTTTGGACCAAATTTATTTGTTAATAGTAAATATTAACAGAAATGTTATTAAATATCCGTTTTAATAAAAGAATATTAATCCAACAGAAAATTAATATTAAATCCCACGGAATATTAAACGTTTTTCCGCTATCCGTTTTCCGTTTTTCGATTTTGTGACTGAAAATTAACCTCCCTGTTGCCTGATTTATTATTGCGTAAATAACCATTTAGGTTATGGCATATATGCTATGGTCGTTTTGCATAAACAACCATTCTGAAGAATTGCACCTCTTCAGTTTCCAGCCCAACATTGACGATAAATACCAGTCCATTCTCTCAGATTTTCCATACGATTTTATGAGTTCTCCTCCTTTCTTCTGCATACTTTTAACTTCAAAGGAAGTAACAGTAAGTGTGATTTGTTACCGAACTTTGTGTTCGCTGAAACACTGGGGTTTGAAGTACCACTATGCCAGTGTGTAATTCGTTCTAACACAGGAGGAAATAATCCATAACCTTGGGTACTAGGAGGGGATTAAATTCCTTAAGGAAACACTATGAATTCAGGGCTCAGATTATCTTTTGTTTCGTTTACATTTTCTGTTTATATGTTATTTTATCTTTTCCAGAATTAGTTTACAAATACAGTTTAATAGCAACAATCTATCCAAATATTATATTTATCAAACGTTATAGTATAATAAAATATCATACAATACGATACATTATGAAACAATGTGTAACTAGGGTTGTGCATAATTTGGTAAATACCGAATTACCGTACCGAGATCGAAAATTTTGGTATTAGGTTTTCGATATTTTGGTATTGGGTATGGTATTTTGTTTAAGTTTTAAAAATAATTTGGTATTTGGTATTTGAAAATAAAATACTGAAATACAGATATCATACCGAAATATATATTATATTACATAATGAACATATTCTTAATTATAAAATAAATATAAAAAATCTAAAATTTTACTTTCTTTTATTTTATAAGTTCATCAATTAACTAAGCAAGTAATAAGACATTTATAATGACCAAATTTATTCCTTTATACCATTTTCTCTCTCTAGGTTGATATATGCTGGTTTTGGACAAAACTTTTGTCAACAAACATTTTTAGTTTTGTACTTTTGAGTGCTTTAATTAAGAATATTACAGTCTATGACTCTACGCACTAGTTTTTGGTCTTTAAGCTTAGTATAAGTTAAAGAGAGTAAATGGAAAATGGTGGGAAAAGAAATGGAGGGAAGTGAAATTTTGAATTAGTGCACTTTGTCCCTAACTGGAAGAAGGAAAGAAAATCTATGTGTATATATAGAGAAGCTCTTCTTCTAGCTCTTAAAGAGTTGAGAAGAAGGCAAGCCTCGTGCCGTCGTCGTCGCTCGCTCGCTTCGGCTTCAGATTTGGTAATAAATCCGTCGAAAAGAATTCAAATTCTTTAGACTTAATTCATATTGACATTTACGATATGAAGTCGACACCATCTCGAGGTGGGAAAAAGTATTTTATTACTTTTATTGACGATTGCACTCGATATTGTTATGTTTATTTGCTTAATAGTAAGGATGAAGCAATTGAAGCATTTAAGCAATACAAGAATGAAGTGGAGAATCAATTGAAAAAGATCAGAATGATTAGAAGTGATAGAGGTGGAGAATATGAAACTCCGTTTGCAGAAATATGTTCGGAATATGGAATTATCCATCAAACTACTGCACCTTACACATCTCAATCCAACGGAATTGCGGAAAGGAAAAATCGGACATTAAAGGAAATGATGAATTCTTTATTAATAAGTTCCAGATTACCGCAGAGTTTGTGGGGGGAAGCTATCCTTACAGCTAACCGAATACTCAACAAAGTACCCCACAACAAAACGCAATCTATTCCATATGAAAAATGAAAAGGAAGAAAAACCAACTTGAAATATTTCAAAGTGTGGAGGTGTCTAGCAAAGGTACAAGTTCCTTTACCTAAAAGGGTTAAAATCAGACCAAAAACAGTAGATTGCGTTTTCATTGGATATGCTACAAACAGTAAAGTATGTCAGTTTTTGGTCCATAAATCTGATAATCCCGAGATTCATGTTAATACGGTAATGGAATCAGATAATGTTGAATTCATTGAAAGCATTTATCCGTAAAAACTGAATGCGAGTCGTTAAGTGAAATACCTAAACGACCTCGGGAAGAACCAAAGGAAAATACTCCAAGTGTAGAAGATCCAAGGTGTAGCAAACGTCAAAGAACATCTACTTCCTTTGGACCAGATTTTGTGACATTTTTGCTTGAAAATGAACCTCAAACTTTTAAATCAGCTATGTCGTCTTCTGATTCAGCATTTTCGAAAGAGGCAACCAATAGTGAGATTCAATCAATTTTGGATAACCATACATGGGAATTGATTGATCTTCCTCCTGGAAATAAGCCTTTAGGTTCGAAATGGATCTTTAAACGGAAAATGAAAGCTGATGGCACTATTGAAAAATATAAGGCAAGACTTGTTGTCAAAGGTTATAGACAAAAGGAAGGCCTTGGTTACTTTGACACTTACTCTCCAGTAACGAGGATAACATCTATTAGGATGTTAGTGGCATTAGCGGTCGTGTATGGTCTTGAACTCCATTAAATGGATGTTAAAATAACTTTCTTAAATGGAGAATTGGAGGAAGAGATTTACATGGAACAACCTGAGGGTTTTGTGATTCCTGGTAAAGAAAAGAAAGTGTGCAAACTTGTTAAGTTGCTTTATGGACTTAAACAAGCACCCAAACAATGGCATGCCAAATTTGACCAAACAATGTTGGCAAGTGGGTTTAAAATCAACGAGTGCGATAAATGTGTTTACATTAAAAACACTCCAGGTCATGAAGTCATTGTTTGTTTATATGTTGATGACATGTTGATAATGAGCAAAAGTATGTCAGATATAAATGCTACAAAGCGCATGTTGGATAGCAAATTTGATATGAAAGATTTAGGAGTTGCTGATGTGATCTTAGGAATCATAATTCAAAAGACTCCACAAGGTCTAGCATTATCACAATCTCACTACATAGAAAAGGTACTTGACAAGTTCAAGTATTTGGATTTCAAAATTGCCAAGACTCCAGTTGACGTAAGTTATGCATTTCAAATGAATGAAGGTGAAAGTGACTCACAACTGGACCATGGAAGAGTATTGGGAAGTTTGATGTATATCATGAATTGTACGAGACCGGATATAGCATGTGCTATACGCAAACTGAGTCGATTTACAAGTAATACCAGTCATTTACATTGGATGGAAATGAAATGAGTTTTAGGGTATCTGAAACATACCCAAAATTATGATTTGCATTATAACAAATATCCCTCCGTGATCGAAGGATATAAAGATGCAAATTGGATCACCGGATCATCTGAAGTTAAATCCACGAGTGGATATGTTATCACAATTGGGGGTGGAGCGGTGTCTTGGAAATCATCAAAAGAAACGTGCATCGCCCGTTCGATAATGGAATCTGAATTCATAACTTTAGATAAGGCTGGTGAAGAAGCTGAATGGCTCTGGAATTTCTTGGAAGATATTCCATTTTGGCCCAAACCTTTGGCACCTATTTGTATACATTGTGATAGTCAAGCGGCAATAGGCAGGGCTGTGAGCGTTATGTATAACGGAAAATATCATCATGTACGACGAAGACATAATACCGTTAGACAACTACTCTCTAGTGGTGTTATCACAATTGACTATGTAAAGTCAAGAGATAACGTGTCGGATCCACTTACAAAAGGCCTATCTAGAGAGGCATTTGAAAGTTCATCAAAGGGAATGGGGTTAAGGCCTAGGACAAGTCATCATGGCGGTAACTCTACCTAGCAGACTGGAGATCCCAAGAGCTAGGTTCAAAGAGATCAAACAAAGTTATGAATGACGGTTCAACATTGTCAAATAACTCAACTCATTCTCGTGATGAAGACAATGTTCAAAATCAAGGTAAAACATTAAGTTTTTTTTGACGAGTCAATAAAGCTTAAAGCTTTTTAATGATATGCTAAGTCTGGCACGATATGACCAGATAGTGTGTATTTAGGATTACACGTTTAGGAATCACCTATGTGAGTGTGAAGTGTAAGCCTCTTCAAGAGGAATGAAAGTAAAGGCCCATTCTATAAGCACTCATGAAACCAGGCGGTGTTCATGGCTGAAACGAACATAACCGTGAGAACCATAGATGGTTAAGGATTGATTGTGTGACTTATGTTGTCTAGGTATACAACAAATCTTGACGGTTCAAATATATCAAATCTACCGATTGACCGAGTATATCCGATATAAGTTCACTACGGAAAGTTAAAAAGGGAAACCTACTTATCCAGATGCAATTAATTCTTGCATGTAAAACACACACACGTCCGTGCATTCATTTATCTTATTGACATTCTCCATTCATGTGGGGGATTGTTGGTCTTTAAGCTTAGTATATCTTAAAGAGAGTAAATGGAAAATGGTGGGAAAAGAAATGGAGGGAAGTGAAATTTTGAATTAGTGCACTTTGTCCCTCATTGGAAGAAGGAAAGAAAATCTATGTGTGTATATAGAGAATCTCTTCTTCTAGCTCTTAAAGAGTTGAGAAGAAGGCAAGCCTCGCGCCGTTGTTGCTCGCTCGACTCGGCTCGGCTTCGGCTTCGGATTCGGATTTGGTCAAAGATTGATTGATTAATCTTTTTGGAAAAAATTCCTTTCAAATTATTTAATTAATTAACAAAAATCTAATCCAGAAAAACCCGTGACCCGTGACCCGGTCCTGTCCGGTCCGGTCCGTTTTTTCTTTGCCGAATTATTTTAAATTCGTTTTTAATTTTTTCGCAATATTCACACATGTTCCAACAACTATGACTGTTCTGAAAGGTTGCAAAACCTTTTCAGAAAGAGTATGAAATTGGCTATAAATATGCCTTTAATCCCAAAATTTTTACTTACTAAATTTTCTGATCTTCTTCTTCTTCTTCTGCACAAAAAAATTCCAGTGTGTTTTACGACCATCGAGTGATTCGGCGATCACCGGAGTTTTAGGTACCGATACGCTGGTGAGTTAAATCGTTCTATCCTGGGAGGATATATTCCAAAACCTCGGGTACTTGTGGGGAATAATTTCCTTAAGGACACACTGTGTATTCAGTGACCTCGATTTATTCCTATACTATTTTCAGAATTTATTTTGATGTTATACTTCTACTACCTTTCTGTTTCTGTATTTTCAGAAAGTTTATTGTTTTATTTATTTTACAACAATACATATTACTAACAATCTTAGGAAAATTACATTTATATTATTCTGTATTTTGTTTGTGGAGATTAAAACCTGTGTGGATTTCTACTCTTTCTGAATATTATTATTCTGATTTGAAGATATAAAAGCTTTATCAGAGTTTTTAAATTCAGAAAACGATTTGAAGAACATAAAAACTTTATCGTTTTCTGTGAAACAGTATATTTAAAAACTTTGGTTTTTATTTATTATACATACTGTTTATTGTTAATTACAGTATTGTTTATTGTACTGGTTTTGCCATTGATTGAACTCTTCTGTTGTTGACAGTGAGAAATGGCAAATGATAACGAAAATTCTTCTGCGACTGTTGCGGCAACGACGATAGCCTCGACAAGCCGGGCTGTTGTTCCACCGGCAGAAAAGCCGGGGAGATTTTCTGGACCCAACTTCAAAGGAGGGCAACAACGGGTGTTCTTCTGGCTTACCACACTTGGTATGCAGAAATTCACTAGTGAAGAGACTACAGTGCATGCTGCGGACATGCCAAACAGTGAAAAATTCATGATTGTTGAGGCGTGGAAGCAGGCAGATTTTCTTTGCAAAGGCTATATTTTAAGTGCTTTAGAGGATGATTTGTACAATGTGTACAGTGCGATGAATACTTCGAAAGAATTATGGGACACGCTTGAGAAGAAGTACAAGACAAAAGATGCATGCTTGAAGAAGTTCGTGGTTGCCAAGTTTCTTGACTATAAAATGATAGACAACAAAACTGTGGGAACCCAAGTTCAGGAACTTCAACTTATTTTTCACGACCTTATTGCTGAAGGTATGGTCGTGAATGAATCATTTCAAGTGGCTGCAATGATTGAAAAATTGCCTCCTTCGTGGAGAGATTTCAAGAACTATCTTAAGCACAAGCGCAAAGAAATGAAGTTGGAAGATCTTGTGATTCTTCTCAAGATTGAGGAAGACAACAAAACAGCCGAGAAGAAGTATTGTGGAAATTCAACGATCATGGGAGCTAATATCGTTGAGGAGACTGCTCCAAAAAGTAAGAAGAGGAAAAGATCTTCTGGACAGACTAAGGAGCAGAACAAAAAGAAATTCAAGGGCAACTGCCACAACTGTGGAAGAGTTGGACACAAAGCCCCTGATTGTCGTCTCCCGAAAAAGGATAAAAAGAAGGGACAGGCCAACATAGTGGAGAAGAATGATGACATTGATGATCTTTGTGCAATTCTTTCGGAATGCAACTTAGTTGAAAATCTGAAGGAGTGGTGGATTGTCTCCAAAGCCACTCGACATGTTTGTCCTGTCAAAGAAGCATTTGCGACTTACTCTACTGCTGGTCCCAAAGAAGAGATTTCCATGGGAAATAATTCAACAGACAAGATTGAAGGTTATGGGAAGATTTTCCTAAAGATGACTGATCACGCTCAACTATGTCTACTAAAAGACTAAGCGAGCGTTGCAAATATAATCCGGGTATTTTGCCCAGAGTCGAATCCCACAGGGAATTAACGTACCAAATGTTGTTGTCACAGTACTGAATTTTTAATAATAAACTTTCTCAAAAGTTATGAATATCACTTTGTGTTGTTTTTACTACTACAACTGAACATATAATAAACTAAAGATTAACTAACAATAAGGTTTAAACAATTGGAATAAAGGTGTAAGGTTATGGTTTCCCCCGTTGGTGAAATTCCTTCTTGTATACTTCCTATAGTTTTGACTTAGTTGTCTCTATCAATCATGAACACTCCAGTTATCATAAATCTCTCTCAAGTAATTATGATAATTTACTAGACTCACTCTCTCAAGTTACGCTAGCTAGTTTGCATTACAATTCACTTCAGATTGCACCCGGGGTATCGTTATCTCTAATCCAACCTCTAAACCCTCGGTTATGACACTCGCCTATACTGCGAGAGTGATGTTATTCAAACAACTACCTAAATATGCACTCTCTCTCAAGTAGATACATAATAAATAGACACAGCTAATTGAGGGCCCTTCAATCAACTACAACAAGAACGTAGTTGAACAAATAGAGATTAAAAACCAACCAAAACTATAGTAATATCAAAATAATTTCATCCCCTAACAGATTCCACCAAAACCTTAGATTAGAAAAGTTAGCTACTCATAACAATGATAAAAACTACAAATGAATTCATGATCAAGGGTAAAATCACAAAGAAGGAGATATGGATTGATGCCCCAATCGCCTCCTTGCCTCTTGCCCTTACTTTTCTTGTTCTAAACTATAAACCTTGATAAAATCCCCTCTTGGGCGAATTGAACCTTTTATAGGTTGAGTGGATTGGCCTTGACTTCCCAAAAATACCCTTCAGCTTCTGATTCTCGCGTTTGGACTAGCGCGGGCGCGCTAATCACGCGCTAATGCCCGCGCTAGTTGGGTTATACACTGCCTCCGGAAATCTGGACTAGTGCAGGCGCGCTACATCCCACGCTAATGGGGTTCTTCACTGCCTTTGTTTGCTGAACTAGCGCGGGCGCAATAATGACGCGCTACAGCCCGCGCTAAGGATGTTTCTTACTGCCTCGATGAATCTTCAGCCTTCAAGTCGCCAGAAAATACCTCATGAACTATTCTTCTTCAATTTTTTGCCCGGATCACCATCATAAGTCCTCATTAGTGTGTTGTACTCCTGTGAAACACAAAAATCACCATTAGAGTGTAACGACCTGGTCTGTCGTTACGTAAAACTTGCACTAAAATTCTTGTTATTGACTTGTTAGATTGGATACACTGTTATTGATGTGTGAGAGTTGGTAGGCTTGGATTCGGAATGGTTAAATGAGAATTCAGGCACTTAGTCCTTAAGAATAGCCTTAAAATGGGAAAAATCAACTAAGAGTTGACTTATTGGTAAACGACCTCGGAATTCGGATTTTATGGTATGAATAGCTTTGTTAGGTGATTTGGGACTTAGGAGTGTGTTCGGAATAATTTTGTGATGTCCGATGTAGAATTAGGCTTGAATTGGCAAAAGTTAGTTTTTGGCAATTTCCGGTCGGCAGTGGAAAATAGGCTATCGGGGTCGGAATGGAATTCTGAAAGTTGAAACAGGTTTGTAATGTTATTTTGGATATGTCTGCAAAATTTCAGGTCAATCGGAGTTGTTTTGGATAGTTTCGGCATCTTTGGTGGATTTTAAAATTTTCAAAGTTCTTAGGCTTGAATCTGATGTAAATTTGGTGTTTTGATGTTAGTTTTGGTGTTTTGAGAGTGAAACTAAGTTTTAATGATAATATGTGATGTGTTGGTATAGTTGGTTGGGGTCCCAAGGAGCTCGGGTGAGTTTTGGATAGGTTTGGGCTGCGTTGTGCTCGTTTTTCTTATGCTTCGGCGTTGTTTCTTCAAGCATAAATGATATAATATTGAACAAATGAGCTCCTATTACTGTTTTGAAAGAATCATTAGATCCGTATCGTAATTATGGACCCGTAGCAAAATGAATCGTCAAATTTGGACATCGTATGAGGATTTTATGGCCATTTTACCAAGGTTGCCCAGATCTTTCAGGTTAATAACGAAATTGCCCCTGACGGTGTATTAAAAACCTGCACAATTTGCAAATCTTAAAACCTATATATATCCTTCATTATAAGGTCAAATTGAGTGATTCAAAAGCCTAAATTAATTAGAATTTTACAAGGAATCCATTGGGAGCAGTAAAACGCGTGAACAGTATATATATAACGAGCAGTTTGAGTTTTCTTCCAATTTTTGACCAGGGAGAAGCTTTTTGGGCGATTTTTGAAGGAGAAAATTAGTGGGTATCATAGAGGTAAGCAATTTGATTATTAAAACTTATTTATGGGTGATTATAGACCATAACCCCAGCCTTTAATTCATGAAAAACAGTAGAAAAATAGGATTTTGGGGCATGAGATTATGAGACCTTCAAGGGTCGATTTGAAGGGTCAAACGGACTCCGATTTTGGTGTTCTTTATATGTACGGAATCGTGAGAAGATGAAGAACACTTTTCTGTAAAAAATTCTTTGTTTAGGGACGCGGGCCCGGAGGTCGGATTTTGACCGGTTTCGGATTTTTGAGTTAAATTCGATAATTTTCAATGGGAATTTATTCCTT
>ML281711.1:0-18490 GCA_005239495.1 Nicotiana undulata
CCGGTTGGTTGGTTCGAGCCCGGCGAGGCTAGGTTGTTAGGCCAAGACTTGGTTCAGGATGCGCTAGAGAAGGTAAAGTTGATCCAGGAGGGACTTCGCACAACTCAGTCCAGGTAGAAAAGCTATGCAGATCGGAGAGTTTGAGACTTGTCTTTCATGGAGGGTGATAAGGTTCTGCTGAAGGTGTCACCCATGAAGGGTGTTATGAGGTTCGGGAAGAGGGGAAAGCTTAGTCCCCGGTATATCGGCCCGTTTGAGGTGCTTAAGAAGGTGGGGGAAGTAGCCTATAGACTTGCCTTACCACCCAGGTTATCGAGTGTTCATCCGGTGTTCCATGTATCGATGCTCCGGAAGTATGTTGGTGATCCGTCTCATGTGATAGACTACAACACAGTTCAGCTTGAGGGGGATATGTCTTATGAGGTGGAGCCAGTGGCTATTTTGGCTCGTGAGGTCAGAAAGTTGAGATCGAAGGAGATAGCAACAGTGAAGGTTCAGTGGAGAGGTCAGCCAGTGGAGGAGGCCACCTGGGAGACCGAGCCGGAGATGCGGAGCAGATATCCTCACTTGTTTGAGACTCCAGGTATGTTCCTAGACCCGTCCGAGGATGAACGGTTATTTAAGAGGGGGAGTAACGACCCGGTCCGTCGTTACGCAGTATACGCATCTATTCCTTTATTTATGTCTTGTAGCAGCTCGGTTAGACTGTTCATGGAGTGTTGGGATTGGTTGGTTCGGGTTCAGAGTTAAAATAGAGTGGATTGAGACACTTAGTCTCTAACAAGAGCTTTAGAGTTGGAAAAGTCAACCCGGAGTTGACTTATTGGTAACCGACCTCGGAATGCGGATTTTATGGTTCGGATAGCTTCGTTAGGTGATTTGGGACTTAGGAGTGTGTTCAGAATATTTTTAGGGTGCCCGATGTAGAATTAGGTTGAATTTGCGAAGTTAGTATTTTGGTGAATTCCGGTTGATAGGCGAGATTTTTATCCGAGGGTGAGAATGGGATTCCGAGAGTTTTTGTAGCTTCGTTAGGTCATTTTGGACTTGCCCGCAAAATTTCAGGTCGTTCGGAGATGGTTTGGTTGGGTGTTTGATCAAATGCGTGTTTCGGAACTTTTTGGGAATCATAGGCTTGAATTGGATGAGAATTTATGGTTTTGATGTTGTTTTTGGTGTTTTAATGGCTCGACTAAGTTTGAATAACCATGTTTGATATGTTGGTATGTTTGGTTGGGGTCCCGAGGGGCTCGGGTTTGATTTCGGGCGTTAAACGGAGAAATTGGAACTTGAAATGCAGCTGAAGCTGCTACTGCTGGTGCGATCGCACCTGCGATGCTTGGGCCGCAGGTGCGGACATCGCAGGCATGAGAGTGAAGGCGCAGGGGCGGAATTTGTAGCAAGGGCGGAAGGAAGATCGCACCTGCGAGGTCGCAGGTGCGGGAGATGGGTTCGCAGGCGCGTCTCTTGGTGTTAAGTGAAGGACTGCTGGTGCGGTCAATATGTCGCCCCTGCGGTACCGCTGTTGCGATAAAAAGGCCGCACGCGCGAAGTCTGGGAGGTTAAGTGGATTTCGGAGGTGCGGTTAAAAGGTCGCACATGCGGAGTCGCAGGTGCGAGAAAAACACCGCTTTTGCGGAAATGCCTGGGCAGAACTATAAAAGGCAGCCTTCGCGAAATTTGTCCTTTTTCACCATTTTTACACACGGGTTGGAGATTTTGAAGGGGTTTGAAGAGGGGTTTCGTTGTTTCTTCAAGGAGGTAAGTTTCTTGGACTCAAAACTCGTTATATTGTGCATTAAGAACGATTTTAGGTTGAAATCATGGGTAAAAACAGTAGAAAAATGGTGGTTAGGGCTTGGGTTTAAGAGAGGAAGAATGGGGGAATTGGAGGACCATTTGAGGTCCGATTTTCGTGTTCTTGGTATGGTTAGACTCGGGAAAGGACAAGGAACCTAGTGTTGTGAAAATTTCTGACTTTCGAGACGTGGGCCCGAGGGTCGGGTTTTGACCGAATTCGGGATTTTGGTATTTTTGCTAAATTTTGATTTGGGGATTGTTCCTTAGCACATTGTGACGCTATGTAATTGATTATTGATAGATTTTGAGCATTTGGAGGCCGATTATCGAGGAAAGGACCAGGCGGAGTAGAGTTGAGCCGGGTTCGAGGTAAGTAACGGCTTCAACCTTGGAACTGAGGGGTTCAAAACCCCAATGTACATGCTAATTGATGATAGCTACTATGATACACTCGCCAAGTGACGGGCATATGAGTGTTGGTTGATTTGTTGTGGCCCGGCTTATCCCCAGGCACGGTTTAACTGTTGTTCCACCATGATATCGGTACTGTGAAGGCTATTAATGCGTAGAAACTAAAAGAAACATAACAAGTATAAATGATAAGACTTCATGTCTATATGTGGAGACCGGAAAGGGTCCGTTACTGTTGTTTCTATTGCGAACTTTACTTGTGCATACTCAGTCCTGTTATTATACATGTATTCGTATTTCAGTCTCAGAAATCATTTATTTATCATGCATTGCCATTGTTTGGGCTGTTACATAATGAGAGTGTTGTGAGGAGACTGGTAATTCTGACTGAGTATGGGCCTAGAGCCAAATGTTGAGATGATATACCCTTCGTGGGCTTGATATATATATAGCGCTTGGGCCATATCCTTGGCGGCCCCTCCGGAGTCTTTACACCCCTAGTGAGCGCACATTTATGGAGGGATGGATTTCCCTAGACATGGATTTGTCCGATACATGAGATATAGAGGGATGGATTTCCCTTGCACAGATACTGTTTGTGAGATATGGAGGGATGGATTTCCCTGGTACAAACTATGGATGAGTATGATATCCCGGAGATGGATTTCTCCGAAAGGCTGAATTGGCCTGCTCCCTCGGTACTTAGTGAATGAGTCACCGCGTCGTACATGTTACGGGAAGGATTTCCCTGGGCCAATGGCAAATTATGTGTACTGAGAGGACTACCTGTGAGAGTTGCATGATACATACATGGCATTTAATTGTTATTTACAGATATTGTCACTGATATACTTGATTATTCCTGAAATATTCATTATTTGAACTGTGATTTACGGAGGTTGAGTTCGTCACTTGCTCCTCAGACCGTAGGTTTTTTTTGTTACTTACCTGCACACTGTGTGTGCAGATTCAGGTGCGCCGAGATTTGACGCGAAGCAGTGATAGCAGCCACTCTCTCAGAGCCGACGAGGTAGCAGCTGGCGTTCGCTGTCCCGTCCCTCTTTTCCCTATTCTTCCCTTCTGTATTAGAAATTGGAAACTTAAAACTTCAGTATTATTATTCTCAGTTGTATTGATGTTAGTAGCTCATGACTGCGTGACTCCAGATCCTAGGTTGATTGTTGGAGCTTATTTCTTTTGTTAGACTATTTTAAATGATAAAAAAAGTCCGTATTTCTATGAATTGAGCCAATGATGAGTAAATATATCTAGTAAATGAATTGAGTATCGTTGTAACGGTTGGCTATCCTGGTTCCACGACAAGCGCCATCACAACCCGGAAACGGGTCGTTACACTTAGTGGCCAACTTTTTTCCTTGCTTCGATCTGCAGCATCAGTGTCTCCCTCTACCTCGTTTATTATTTATGTCTATTACCCTTCAATCAATAGATGTATTATTTTTGTATATTCTCAAGATTGCTCATACACTTGTGGCACCTGGCTTTGGGGCTTCCAGCATTTATGTACAGTTGTACTTATCATTATTATGACCGAGGTTTATGTATTTCTCACGCTGGTATTTTTGATAAAAGGAAATGTACAATTGCATAAGATCTTACTTATTTCGTTCTTTTAAAATGGAATCGCCTATTTTAAAAGTTCAAATTGTTTATCTAAATTGGAGTTTGACGTGTGTGCTTGCTTAATAGCGGCGTTAGGCGCCATCGCGACACATTACGGGTTTTGGGTCGTGACAGTGCACATATCATGTCATTACTCTTATTTCTCTCGATGATAACATCCTAAGTTTACTACTCTCTAGTTCTCTGTGATCAAGTAATACTTACTTTAATTTTAATTTGTTAGTTTTATTAGTCATTCCAAATTAATGTGTTTAAATTCAACCCATGTGAAGACGATATTTTACTATATTATTTTTGGGTAGAGCGCATTAATTTTCGTATTGTGTTTTGCGCCCATCACATATATTTAAGAGACTATTGATTTTTTCTATATCAAATCCCCAAAAAAGGAGAAAATTTAACTATTTGGGAGTAAATATAATATTTGCTACATGCAATTTAGTTAGTCAATCATTTCATATTCGAATTTACATGATTGCATATTATTTTTGTGATTTGATTGGATCTCCTATAATGCAAACTAATAATTGATTTAACTACTTACTTAAGATTCAACACTACTAACTTAAAAATTATGTTATATCTTTACTATAAAAGGATGAGCTCTCTTTCATCTACAAGCACATCATTAGAAAACAATAAGAGGAAAAAATAAAAGTACATACAGGCATAAAAAGTATAGTTGTTTAAGATGACAAAATCAACCAATGTTTTGGTTTACATGATTTTTGTCATGTTTGTTCTTTTTTCATTAACTCACGGGGTTCCAGAATCTTCGTATGCACCAAAACCATCATATGTATCAGAATTATCATACGCACCAGAAGAAACATCACCAACAACATCACTAGAATTGTCTGCGACAAGTCGTAGCACTTGTATATCTATTACATGTATATCTAATTGTCACGACCCGAAATCCCACCTTCGGGTCATGACTGCGACTAACGGTGAACCCGTTAGACGAGCCAACGTTTGAAATAAATAAAACTCATTAACAACTAAAACGAGCAAGTTAACTAAGGCATCGATGGCCCACAATGTGAAATTTAACAAATAACCAAAATATAACATAGCCATTTCGAAATAAAGCCCATATACAAATCCCAGAACATGTGTCACATGCTCACGAACTGTCTAAGAGATTACTACAAACAAAAGGTCTGAAAATAAGTACATAGGACTGTCTTCAAAATATAAAGTAAGACAGAACTGAAAGTGAAGAGTTGAAGGTGACGCCAAGGCCCACGAACGTTTGCGGGTCTACCTCGATGTCCCTGAATGAACTGAGTGAAGCTCCGACCGTCAGTGATCACCGGGTCTGGCTGCGTAGTCTTCACAACATAAAGAAGTGCAGGTGTAGCATCAGTACAACCGACCCCAAGTACTGAGTAAGTGTCGGGCCTAACCTCGGTGAAGTAGTGACGAGGCTAGGACCGACAACAATATACACCTGTGCAATTTTATATAATAACAGGAAACAAATGTCGATGGAAATAAGCAAGTAAGACAGATACGGGGAGAATATGCTGGGGTAAAAAAGGGCAACATAATGCTAGTACGGTAGAGCAGGGTAATAACTGAAATGCAAGAATAAGGGCAGGAATTTAACTTCTCAAACAAATAAAGAATAGCAAAAGGCACGGCATGTCCCCTCGTGCGTATATAATAACACTCGGCACGGAATGTCCCCTCGTGCATAACCTCACAATCACTCGGCACGGAATGTCCCCTCGTGCGTATATAATAATACTCGGCACGGAATGTCCCCTCGTGCATAACCTCACAATCACTCGGCACGGAATGTCCCCTCGTGCGTATATAATAATACTCGGCACGGAATGTCCCCTCGTGCATAACCTCACAATCACTCGGCACGGAATGTACCCTCGTGCGTATATAATAAAACAAATCAACAACATAATGTGAAAGTCAACACTAAGAAGTTTCAAGTGCATGGAAATACTTAATACAATTCTATTGCCCCGGCAAGGGGAAATCATCAATTACAAACTCAACAAAATGCCCGACAGGGGTCTCAGCTATAACCAACCTCGCATCAGAAATACAATTTCAACAGTGTAAGCCTCAACTGAAACAAAAGACTCAATAACTTTCCACGTCATGAAACAACCTCAAGGTATCACTTTTAATTCATCAATTACTCATAGTGCGGAGAATATTAGAAACATAGTAAGTTTCATCACAAATGACTCACGGGCATGCTTGACCGCAACGCATAGGCAGTCGTCACCACGCCTATATGTTGGACATGAGTTACTTATAGCAAATAAGACTCTCTACCTAATCCCTCAAGCTGAGGTTAAGCCAAATACTTACCTCGGCTCCAAAGAAAATGCAAGTCAAGCCTCAATCACAGCCTTTCCTCTCGAATCCATCTACGAATCGGTAATATCTAGACATAATGGATTTATTACATCAATAAATAATCAATAAACAAATTCCCATGCCTAATTATACATTTCCTACTATTCTTCCAAGAATACTAAAATTCGACCCCGGGCCCACACGTTCAGATTTTCAAAAATTCATGAAGGAATCAATTACTCTGAGTCTAAGGATCGAAGTTATGTAATTTATACAATAATTCATGTCCTAACATTGAAAATCCCAAAATCCTCAAGAACCCTAAAATTACTACCTAATTCTTTGATTTTTAGATGATTTAGTAGTGAATTTAACTAGAAATTAATGTTACAACTAGAAGTTTATGGGGTTTAACTTACCTCTTACATTGGGTGGTCGTGGAAGGTGCTGCCCAAGCTTGGATGCTCTTTAATCGAGGTTGAAGATGGATGAAATGAAGAAAACCCGAAATATTGGGCATTTAAAAGGGGCTGCCAACAGGGGTTTCCGCACCTGCTACCTTAGGACCGCAGGTGCGGTCTCGCACCTGCGAGATATTGATCACCCCTGCGGAAGAAGGGCCTGGGACCCTGGGCTCGCACCTGCAGAATTGGGAGCCGCACCAGCGGTCCCGCTCCTGCGGAGGAAGGGTCGCGCCAGCGATGGAAGTCGCACCTGCGAAGGCTGGACCGCACCTGCGGTCACGTGCCTGCGGCCTAGGTCTCGCACCTGCGGACTTTAGGCAAGGGGGCTTGGGATCGCACCTGCGGCAGGGCAACCGCACCTGCGGTCACACCAGCATTGATTTTTGCTGGTTTTTAGCCTCGTGCGCGGTCATGGAGGCACCTGGGCCCACCCGAGCCCCCGTCCAATTATACCAACAAGTCCCAAATCAGTAAACGGACTTGCTCGAGCCCACGGAACACTCAACACAACGCTAAAACTCGGAATCACCCTCCAAAACCCCTAAATTCAACACTTAAGAATTTGAAATTCTAGAATTCTATAATGATGCGCCGAACCGATCCATACAACTCGGAACGACTTCAAATTTTGCGGACAAGTCATAAATGATGCAACTGAACTATTTCTTGCCTCGGAATTGCATTCGGACTTCGGTAGCACAAAATCACATTCTTAACCAAATTTCAAGTTTTATGAACATCCTCAAAACTTTACTAACTCTAAATCCTTCATTTATATTCGAAACTCGTCAAATCAAGTCCGTTTTACACCAAAATTCACAGATAGGACAATTAGCATATAATAAACCTGTTTCACCCTCCGGAACCGTAATACGGACCCGTTAACACGGCTTTCACATAATTACTCATTTTCACAATCCTTCATTATTTCCTGAAAACAATTTTCTTTAAAATTTCATTTCTCGGGCTTGGGACCTGGGAATTCGATTCCGGCATAAGCCAAAGTCCCATATTTTCCTACGGACCCTGCGGGACCGTCACATCACGGGTCCGGGTCTGTTTACCAAAAACGTTGACCAATGTCAACTTTATTCAATTATTCAATTCAAAAATCCCATTTTTATCAAATTATCACATGGAAGCTTCCCAGCTACCTGCCCGAGCTGCGCACGCATATCGAGGTGAGATTAACAGAGGCATTCGGGGCCTCGGAACATAGATTTAGCTGGAATTACTTAGGATGGCCTTTTGGGTCATCACAATCTCCACCTCTAAAACAAACGTTCGTCCTCGAACGGACATAGAAAGTACCTGAGTCTGAGAAAAGATGGGGGTAACGACTCCTCATGTCGGACTCGGACTCCCAAGTAGCTGCCTCGGCAAGATGACCCCTCCACTGAACACGGACCGAAGGATAACTCTTCGACCTCAACTAGCGAACCTGCCTATCTAATATGGCTACCGGCTCCTCCTCATAAGTCAGCTCCTTGTCTAATTGGACACCGCTGAAGTCGAGAACATGAGATGGATCTGCAATATACCTCCGGAGCATGGATACATGAAACACTTGATGCACTGCTGATAAATGCAGTAGCAAGGCAAGTCTGTAGGCCACCTCTCCTGCCTTATCTAAAATCTCAAATGGACCAATGTACCTAGGGCTCAACTTGCCCTTCTTTCTGAATCTCATCACGCCCTTCATAGGAGACACTCGAAGGAACACCTGGTCTCCTACCATGAAAGCCAAATCACGAACTCTATGATCTGCATAACTCTTCTGCCTGGACTGAGCTGTACGAAGCCTATCCTGAATAATCTTCACCTTATCCAAGGCATCCTGGACTAACTCAGAACCCAATAATCTAGCCTTCCCGGGCTCAAACCATCCAACTAGAGACTGACATCGCCTACCATACAACGCCTCATACAGAGCCATCTGAAAGCTCGACTAGTAATTGTTGTTGTAGGCAAACTCTGCTAAAGGCAAGAACTGATCCCATGAACCACCAAAATCAATAACACATGCCCGCAACATATCCTCCAAAATCTGAATAGTGCGCTCGGACTGTCCATCTGTCTGAGGATGAAATGTTGTGCTCAACTTAATATGAGTGCCCAACTCTCTCTGAAACACTCTCCAGAAATGGGAGGTAAACTGAGTACCTCGGTCTGATATGATAGATAAGGGCACACCGTGCAATATAACAATCTCTCTCATGTAGATCTGAGCTAACTTCTCCGCTGAAGATGAAACCGCCACCCGGAATGAAATGTGCTGACTTGGTCAGCCTATCTACAATAACCCATATTGCGTCAACCATCCTCGGAGTCCGTGGGAGTCCAACTACAAAATCCATCCTAATACGCTCCCACTTCCACTCGGGAAGCTGAATCTGCTGCATCAAACCACCGGGTCTCTATTGCTCATATTTAACCTGCTAACAATTCAAGCACCGAGCTACATAAGTCACAATATCCTTCTTCATCCTACGCCACCAGTAGTGCTGCCGCAAGTCCCGGTACATCTTTGCGGTGCCCGGATGAATGGAATACCGGGAACTATGGGCCTCCTGCAATATTAACTCACGAATGCCATCAACATCAGGAACACATATACGACCCTGCAATCTCAAAATTACCTCAGCATCAACTGTGACCTGTTTGGCACGTCCGTGCCGAACTGCATCCCTAAGAGCACACAAATGACGATCCTGATATTGCCTGGCGCGAATGCGATCATACAATGAAGAACGAGCGACAATATGGGCCAAAACAGTGGCACCCTCAGAAACCTCCAATCTAACAAATCGATTGGCTAACGCCTGAACATCCAAAGCCAAAGGTCGCTCTCCAACTGATAGATGAGCCAAACTACCCATGCTGACTGACTTCCGGCTCAAGGCATCGGCCACCATGTTGGCCTTTCCCGGATGATAGAGGATAGTAATATCATAATCCTTCAGCAACTCTAACAACCTCATCTACCTCATATTCAACTCCTTTTGCTTAAACAAGTATTGCAAACTCTTGTGATCATTGAATACCTCACATGGCACCCCATACAAATAGTGCCTCCAAATCTTCAAGGCATGAACAATAGCTGCAAGATCCAAATCTTGGACAGGATAGTTCTTCTCGTGAATCTTCAACTGACGTGAAGCATAGGCTATAACCCTCCCATCCTGCATCAGTATTGCACCCAGTCCAACTCGCGAAGCATCACAATATACGGTATAAGAACCCGAAACTGTGGGCAGTACCAACACTGGTGCTGTGGTCAATGATGTCTTGAGCTTCTGAAAGCTCGCCTCAAACTCCTCCGACCATCTGAACTGAATACTCTTCTGCGTCAACTTGGTCATAGGGGCTTCTATAGATAAAAACCCCTCCAGGCGATAATAGCCTACTAGGCCCAAGAAACTCCGAATCTCTGTGGCTGAAGTGGGCCTAGGCCAATCTCTGACTGCTGAATCTTTCTTCGGATCCACCTGAATTCCCTCTACCGATACCACGTGGCCCACAAATGCCACATAACTCAACCAAAACTCACACTTAGAAAACTTGGCATACAACTGCCTATCCCTCAGAGTCTGGAGGACGACTCGAAGGTGCTGCTCGTGCTCCTCTCGGCTGCGAGAGTATATCAAAATATCATCTATTAACACAATCACAAATGAGTCCAAATAAAGTCTGAATACCCGATTCATCAACTCCATAAAAGCATCGGGGGCATTACTTAACCCGAACGACATGACCAAAAACTCATAATGCCCATAACGAGTGCAAAAAGCTATCTTAGGCACATCACAAGCCCTAATCCTCAGTTGATGATAACCAGACCTCAAGTCTATTTTAGAGAACACCGTAGCACCCTGAAGCTGATCAAATAAGTCATCAATCCTCGGCAAAGGATACTTGTTCTTGATAGTGACCTTATTCAACTGCCGGTAGTCAATACACATCCTCATTGAGCCATCTTTCTTCTTCACGAACAATACTGGAGCACCCCAAGGTGAAACACTAGGCCTGATGAAGCCTTTATCGAACAAATCCTGTAATTGCTCCTTTAATTTCTTCAACTCTGGCAGAGCCATACGATACGGGGGGATAGAAATGGGTTGAGTGCCCTCAGCTAGCTCAATACAAAAATCAATATCCCTGTTGGGTGGCATACCCGACAGGTTAGCAGGGAATACCTATGGAAATTCATGAACCACGGGCATAGACTCCATAGAAGGAACCTCAGTACTAGAATCACGAACATAGGCAAAATAGGCAAAACAACCCTTCTCGACCATGCGACGAGCCTTCATATAAGAAATAACTCTACCAAAGGAATGACTAGGAGTCTCTATCCACTCTAACCGAGGTACTCCTGGCAAGGCTAGGGTCACTGTCTTGGCATGACAGTCCAGAATAACATAATAGGGAGATAACCAGTCCATGCCCAATATAATATCAAAGTTAACCATATCAAGAAGCAAGAGATCTACCTGAGTCTCCAGACCACCAATAACTACTACGCAAGCACGGTAGACTTGATCTACCACTATGGAATCACCCATCAGCGTAGACACATGTACATCAGTACAAAGGAATCACAGGGCATACTCAGATAAGGGGCCAAAATATGAAGACACATAGGAGAATGTAGAACCTGGATCAAATAAAACCGAAGCCTCTCGGCTGCAAACTAAAACTGTACCTGTAATAACTGCATCAGAAGCCTTGGCATCTGGACGATCAGGAAATGCATAACACCGGGGCTGAGCCCCTCTAACCTGTATATCTCTAGGTCTACCTGCCACGGGCTGACCTCTACCTCTCATGTCCTGCCCTCAACCTCTATGAGTCTGACCTCTACCTCTGGCACCACGACCACTACCCCTAGTTGGCTGAGGGGGTGAGGGTGCACCTGACGCGGGAACCATGACACGGGAACCCTGATACTGGGAACAACCAAAACCTTAGGGGCAAAACCTGGAAATATGCCACATACCACCGCAAGTGAAGCAAAACCTCGGCTGCTGAGAATACTGACCCTGGAACTGTCCTTGACGACCAGAATGACCACTTTGATAGCTCTGAACCGGCGGTGCACTGATGGACGCTGAAGGTGCACTGCGGGATACCTGGAGTGCCGGCTGATAAGGCCTAGGAGGATGACTCTGCCAAAGAAATCTCTGCCTCCAGATGGGGCACCACTGAAACGGCCGAAATGACGAGGTCTCTTGTGAGACCCCTGTCCACCACCCTGGGATAATACCACCTCAATGCGCCTAGCCACATCGGCTGCATCCTGAAAGGAGATATCGGTACCCGTCTCCCTGGCCATCTGAAGCCTGATGGGCTGAGCTAGACCCTCAATAAACCTCCGAACCCTCTCCTGATCAGTGGGGAGTATCATAAGTGCATGCCTAGCCAGCGTAATGAACCTGGTCTCGTACTGAGTGACGGACATGGAGCCTTGCTGTAGACGCTCAAACTGCCTCCGAAGATCCTCTCTCTGAGTAACTGGAAGGAACTTCACCAAGAACAACTCGGAGAACTGAGCCCAAGCTAGAGGTGAAGACCCAACTGGTCTGGTCAAGCAGTAATCTCTCCACCAAGTCTTGGCGGTGCCAGAAAGACGAAATATAGAAAAATCAACTCCATTGGACTCCACAATGCCCATGTTCCGAAGGACCTCATAACAGTTGTCTAAATAATCCTGGGGATCCTCTGATGGTGCACCAGTAAATATAGTAGTGAAAAAGTTGGTGAACCGATCCAACCTCCATAGAGCGTCTGCTGACATGGATGCTCCCTCAACTGCGGGTTCCACAATACCCGACTGATCTACTCCGGCCGTCTGAGGTGCCGGAGTCTGGAACTGAGTGGCAAACTGCTCTGGCGTATGAATAGCAGGAGTCTGGGTTCCTCCCCCAGCCTGAAATCCAGATGGTGCAGTAGGAAGAAGACCGGTCTGAGCCACACTCTCCATGAGTCCCAATAAGCGGACTAGAGCGTCCTGAAGCACTGGGGTGGCAATGAACCCCCCTGGAACCTGAGCCGGTCCAACTGGGACTGTCTGAGTAGGGACCTCACCGGAAAAGTCTACCTGTGGGTCCTCTACTGGAGATGCTGCTCTAGCTCTGCCTCAGCCTCTAGCACGGCCTCGGCCTCGACCCCTCGTAGGAGCTGCAATAGGAGGATCAGGCTGCTGGTCGGTCGATGAGGAAGCGTGCGTTCTCGCCATCTACGAGAGAGTAAAATAAAGACTCAATTATTATTCAGATTTCCAACTGGCACGACAGAGAAGGAAAGATGTGAAGTTATTCCTAACTTTGCAGCCTCTAGGGGATAAGTACAGACATCTCCGTACCGATCCCTCAGACTGTACCAAGTTTGTCCGTGAGTTGTGAGACCTAAGCAACCTAGGGCTCTGATACCAACTTGTCACGACCCGAAATCCCACCTTCGGGCCATGACTGCGACTAATGGTGAACCCGCTAGATGAGCCAACGTTTGAAATAAATAAAACTCATTAACAACTAAAACGAGCAAGTTAACTAAGGCATCGATGGCCCACAATGTGAAATTTAACAAATAACCAAAATATAACATAGCAATTTCTAAATAAAGCCCATATACAAATCCCAGAACTGGTGTCACATACTCACGAACTGTCTAAGAGATTACTAAAAATAAAAGGTCTGAAAATAAGTACATAGGACTGTCTTCGAAATATAAAGTAAGACAGAACTGAAAGTGAAGAGTTGAAGGTGACGCCAAGGCCCACGAACGTCTGTGGGTCTACCTCGATGTCCCTGAATGAACGGAGTGAAGCTCCAACCGTCAGTGATCACCGGGTCCGGCTGCGTAGTCTGCACAACATAAAGAAGTGCAGGTGTAGCATCAGTACAACCGACCCCATGTACTGAGTAAGTGTCGAGCCTAACCTCGGCGAAGTAGTGACGAGGCTAGGACCGACAACAATATATGTACCTGTGCAATTTTATATAATAACAAGAAACAAATGTCGACGGAAATAAGCAAGTAAGACAGATACGGGGAGAACATGCTGGGGGAAAAAGGGTCAACATAATGCTAGTACGGTAGAACAGGGTAATAACTGAAATGCAAAAATAAGGGCAGGAATTCAACTTCTCAAACAGATAAAGAATAGCAAAAGGCACGGCATGTCTTCTCGTGCGTATATAATAACACTCAGCACGGAATGTCCTCTCGTGCATAACCTCACAATCACTCGGCACAGAATGTCCCCTCGTGCGTATATAATAACACTCGGCATGGAATGCCCCCACGTGCATAACCTCAAAATCGCTCGGCACGGAATGTCCCCTCGTGCGTATATAATAACACTCGGCACGGAATGTCCCCTCGTGCATAACCTCACAATCAATCGGCACGGAATGTCCCCTCGTGCATAACCTCACAATCACTCGGCACGGAATGTCCCCTCGTGCGTATATAATAAAACAAAGCAACAACATAATGTGAAAGTCAACACTAAGAAGTCTCAAGTGCATGGAAATACTCAATACAATTATATTGCCCCGGCAAGGGGAAATCATCAATTACAAACTCAACAAAATGCCCGACCGAGGTCTCAGCTATAACCAACCTCGCATCAAAAATACAATTTCAACAGTGTAAGCCTCAACTGAAACAAATGACTCAATAACTCTCCCCGTCATGAAACAACCTCAAGGTATCACTTTTAATTCATCAATTACTCATAGTGCGGAGAATATTAAGAACATAGTAAGTTTCATCACAAATGACTCACGAGCATGCTTGACCGCAACGAATAGGCACTCGTCACCACGCCTATACGTTAGACATGAGTTACACATAGCAAATAAGACATTATACCTAATCCCTCATGCTGAGGTTAAGCCAAACACTTACCTCGGCTCCAAAGAAAATGCAAGTTAAGCCTCAATCACAGCCTTTCCTCTCGAATCCAACTACGAATCGGTAATATCTAGACATAATGGATTTATTACATCAATAAATACTCAATAAACAAATTCCCAAGCCTAATTATACATTTCCTACTATTCTTCCAAGAATACTAAAATTCGACCCCGGGCCCACATGTTCAGATTTTCGAAAATTCATGAAGGAATCAATTACTATGAGTCTAAGGATCGAAGTTATGTAATTTATACAAGAATTCATGGCCTAACATGGAAAATCCAAAAATCCTCAAGAACCCTGAAATTACTACCTAGTTCTATGATTTTTAGATGATTTAGTAGTGAATTTAACTAGAAATTAATGTTACAACTAGAAGTTTATGGGGTTTAACTTACCTCTTACAGTGGGTGGTCGTGGAAGGTGCTTCCCAAGCTTGGATGCTTTCTAATTGAGGTTGAAGATGGATGAAATGAGGAAAACCCGAAATTTTGGGCATTTAAGAGGGGCTGCCAACAAGGGTTTCCACACCTGCGTCCTTAGGACCGCAGGTGCGGTCTCGCACCTGCGAGATATTGATCGCCCCTGCGGAAGAAGGGCCTGGGACCCTGGGCTCGCACCTGAGGAGTTGGGAGGCGCACCAGCGGTCCCGCTCCTGCGGAGGAAGGGCCGCGCCTGCGGAGGAAGGGCCGCGCCTGCGATGGAAGTCGCACCTGCGAAAGTTGGACTGCACCTGCGGTCCCATGCCTGCGGCCTGGGTCTCGCACCTACAGACTTTGGGCAAGGGGGCTGGGGATCGCACCTGCGAGGGAGGGACCGCAGGGGCGATCCCGCACCTGCGGTCACACCAGCAGTGATTTTTGCTGGTTTTTGGCCTCGTGCGGGGTCCGAGAGGTACCTGGGCCCACCCGAGCCCCCGTCCAAATATACCAACAAGTCCCAAATCACTAAACAGACTTGCTCGAGCCCACTGAACACTCAACACACGCTAAAACTCAAAATCACCCTCCAAAACCCCTAAATTCAACACTTAAGAATTTGAAATTCTAGAATTCTGTAACGATGCGCCGAACCGACCTATACAACTCGGAACGACTTCTAATTTTGCGGACAAGTCATAAATGACGCAAGGGAACTATTCCCGGCCTCGGAATTGCATTCGGACCTCGGTAGCACAAAATCACATTCTTAACCAAATTTCAAGTTTTATGAACATCCTCAAAACTTTATTAACTCTAAATCTCTCATTTTGATTCGAACCTCGTCAAATCAAGTCTGTTTTACATCAAATTTCACAGATAGGACAATTAGCATATAATAAACCTGTTCCAGGCTCCGGAACCGTGATACGGTCCCACTAACACGGCTTTCACATAATTACACATTTTCACAATCCTTTATTATTTCCTGAAAACATATTTCTTTAAAAATTCATTTTTCGGGCTTGGGACCTCGGAATTCGATTCCGGGCATACGCCCAAGTCCCATATTTTCCTACGGACCCTCCGGGACCGACACATCACGGGTCCGGGTCCGTTTACCAAAAACGTTGACCAAAGTCAACTTTATTCAATTATTCAATTCAAAAATCTCATTTTTATCAAATTATCACATGGAAGCTTACCAGCTACCTGCCCGGGCTGCGCACACTTATCGAGGTAAGTTTAACGGAGGCTTTCGGGGCCTCGAAACACAGATTTAACTGAAATTACTTAGGATGACCTTTTGGGTCATCACACTAGTTTTAATGTTTTAAATTTTCACTTTGTTCTATCATTCTTTATTTCCTCCGGCGATAATTGATTTGCATACCTTAAGAATTGATAGATCTTTAAATACACTAAACAACTCAAAAATATATTGATATGATATGTTTAAAATTGATTTTTGATGTTTGATGTTGAAATTTCAGGATATTTTTTTTTTGAAATACGGCTTTGGCACTAATAGATTCAAAAATTTCTTATTAGTATATAATTGTTTTTATAATCACGATTACAAATACATATTTTTAGTTTAAAAATTCGTAGATTCAGCTTTCTTTTGTTTTACAGTCTTTATAATGAAAGTGTTTAACTTTTTATCAATTGTATATGAAATATATTTGTTTCGTGAATTTCAGGTTGCCGTTTTGCATCACAATGCAAAACCAAATGTTGCATTTGCGATAAAGGCGCATGCATTCAATGTTGTTGAGAGGGTATAACTCCAATTTCTGTGTAATGGATGACTAGCTAGAATACTAATAGAAAATAGTTACCAATTAACCATATGTAATTGTAGCTATTATAGCACCTATCTTTATTTTTAAAAGATTTTTCTTGCACACTCATTTTGTTGTAGTATGTGTCATAATTTAATGCTAGAGGGCAATGACGATCCCTAAACTAATTATTTTTTGTAACATCAATAATAACCGTCACGACCCAATTTAACCCTCTGAAAGGTATCGTGACGGCACCTAGTCTTTACCACTAGGTAAGGCTAATATTAGGGAATATTTAAAGAAAACTCAACAATAGAAGATAAAACAACATATTGTAAATAACAAAAATAGTGTAACTCGGCATATACAAAAATAATTTCCTAAGACCCGGAATGTCTATAAATCACAAGCTTCTATAATCTATGTTGCTCTACACAAAAGTCTGAAGATAAATACAGATAATCTCTGGGCGTGGAAACAGAATAGGACTCTGAGCACATGCCAATGCGAGCGGAAGTACCTTGAAGTCACCTGGAATAAGCAATACGCACTGACCCCGAGGCTGGTAGCTCATACCTGTCTCTGCACACGAAAACTTATGCAAGAAAGGGCATAAGTACACCACAATGGTACCCAGTAAGTGCCAAGCCTAAACTTGGTCGAGTAGTGACGATGTCAGGTCAAGGCCCTACCGGAGTAAATATAAAAAGCTAAGCAATGAAAGACATATATAAATGACGGTAAATAATTAATGAAATTAAAAACATTTACAGTTATAGGCGCCTTCGGCTCAGAACAAGGTAAACACAATAGGGAATCTCCCGTGATACCGTCCCATAGTTCCGAAATTATTATGTAGTACAGGGGGATCTCCCGGAATACGTCTGTAGTCCGAAAATAAATATGCAGTGCTGGGAGTTCTCCCGGAATACTTCTATATTCCCGTAATAAATATACAAGACAGGGGGATCTCTCGGAATTCGCATGTAGTCCCAAAGTAAATATGCAGTACAGGGGGATCTCCCGGAATCATTGTGTAGTCCCAATGTAAATATGCAACGCAAAAATAAATGGCTGATACGACATAGAATTATACAGTTTAGACTAAACACATACAAGGAAAATAGGGATCTAACTAAGCATGTCGCACAGAATGTCAAATAGGCAATTAAAAGACATACGCATGATTCCCTAATCTTAACTAAGCAATTAAAAATAAGGGTGCGGTTTAACAAGGGAAAAACAGTTTATGATGTTAGAAGGAAAAAATGGGAATTTTGCAACAATAGCGCGTGTACGTACTCGTCACCTCACGTACACGGTGCTGACACATCAAATAATACGAAACATCCTATGGGGAAGGTCCCCAGCACAAGGTTAGGCAAGCCACTTACGTTGAACTGCTCAAATCAACTCGATATCACGTTCTTACCACGAGAATCAAACTTCGAATGTCCCGAATCTATTCAAATTAATTGCACATTGTAAATGTAACTACAAGTAACTAATTTAACTAATTAATTCAAAGCTAAAGCATTAAATTAGGAAAAACGCCCAAAAGTCTCTCTAGGCCCACGACTCGAAATCGGATAAAAATTTTCAGTTTAAAACACCCATTCACTCACGAGATAACTCGTCCAAATATTATCAAATTCCAATGCCGAAAACCCAATGAAACCTCAGAATTTTGATTGGAGAATTCCCCCCCCCCCCC
>ML281712.1:412-27219 GCA_005239495.1 Nicotiana undulata
TGTATTAGCCATCTTGTTTCTGGTAGCTCTAAAACACTTATGAACAGGATAGTAGCTACTAACAATGAAGTTCCCTGTGTGTCCCTCCAAACTTCCCAAAATATGCCATCTACATCTTGTTGAGTTCACACACTTTGCCCTAACCCTATGTTGCTCATTAGGCCTCAACTTAATTTGAACTCTTCTTTGAACAGCATAATCTTGCAAGGCAGATCTGAACTGCTTCACACTTTCAAACACCATTTCCAACTGGAAACAGATTTTTTTACAAGCAGGATCAAAGTATACCCTGATGCTGTATCTTCTTGGTTTAGGGTTATGCACCCCATCTTTTTCAACTTCCTCATCCTCACTACTGAACTGTCCAGATACTGCTCATCCCCTCCCAACTTTCCAGCATATTTGGAATGCTTATCTTTATACATGTCTTCAAAACCAGGGTCTATACCTACATGTCCACTAGGTATCTCATCAGTAGTATTAACATCTTCAGACCTTAGTTTACTACTCTTTGAATTCACTTTAGCTTGTCTAGCAGCAACCCCTTCAGGCTCTAAGTCACTTGTCTCTCCATTAATATCCTCATCAGAACCATACAATGACTCATCTGTATCATCATCATCATCATCATCAGATATACTCTCATAATCCTTATCCTCACTCTCAGTACTTACCTCATCACCCTCATCAGCACCCTCAACATCACCCTCAGAATCAGTAGCTAAATGAAAGCTATAGAACTCACCAGAAGACCCTACATCAGAAGACCCTACAGCAGCCCTCTCAGTAGAGTCTTCTGTATCAGAAGACTCTACATCAGAAGACTCTACATCAGAAGACCCTACATCAGCCCTCTCTTTACCCTTCCCATGAGTTTTACCCCTATTTATATCATTGTTAGGTGAGGGAGTTTCCCTAGCATTAGTAGGTGAGTTTGTTGCCCTAGCATTAGCATCAGTTGTTTGCCCATGTGGCATTTCATTAAAGCCATGTGGCTGAACATAATTGGGCTCCACATTTAAACCACCACTAGCTAACATTTCATCTAGGTCTACATCAACACAAGGTGTATTAATTGCGTGACATAAATACACATCAATANATTTCATTAAAGCCATGTGGCTGACCATCATTGGGCTCCATATTTGTAGCAGTTTGAAGATATTTATTTTCAAATATGAATTTTTTTCCGCCACCTAAAATCTGCCTGACCGCCATATGAAATCCACTGCCAGCCACCACCAAAACTCCAACGAGGAGCAACAGTAAGCCGTAGCAACTTATTCCTCTAATGATGTACATCGAAAAGTTGGAACTTTGTGCTCCAATGGCTATGGTGGCAGAAAAAAAGGAAGAAGGAAGAGAAATATTGGTTTTTTTTTCTTCCACAAAATAGGCGGCGCTGCAATAAGAAGGAAGAAAAAGTTAGGGTTTCTCTTTTTCTACCGCTAAAACAAATGTATCTATATCTATCTATTTATCTATATATATATATATATATATATATATATAATATTATTATAAAAATACGAATAGTTTATGCTAAATGTTGGGTGACCAAACTATTCCTAAAATATTAATTGACTTTAATACCCTTAACTATTTATATTGATTTTGACAAGAACTTGTAAGGGAAGAACACAAATGAAAATAGACACGTTAGGATGAAGAGTTGTAGTAGAATAGGGACTTAATAGTGGAAGAAGTAGAATTATGAATGAATAAGAAAAGTAAATCCTCAAACTAAATATTTAAAATTTTGCTCTAGCTCAACGTGGAACAAATATGTTAGAATCAAAGGAAATTAGTTCAATTGTATATAGTCAAATATTTTCAAAGTGTTAAAATTAAAATATTTAGTTTACAAAATTGAATAATTTCTTTTAGTTTTCGTTTTGAACTCCATGAAGAAAAACAAGGGTTGGAATGATTTTATTTTTTTAAAATATTTTGAGTTTGTTATCCGAAATTAAACAGTGCGTTGTTATTCATAAGAATTTCTGTACATTTTACATTGTATTTTGTTACAAATCCAGCATGCTTAAACAATTTTGTGTTTGATTTTATAGTTTCGAAATTTGACTTTGACCCTCTTTTTTCAAGTTCCAGACATTAATACTTTTTTTTATTTTTTTTATTAATAAGATAAATACATTAATAATTATAAGCTAACATAACTATAGATCAAATAAAAGACTATAGGATTGCATTTACAACGCACGGTCAAGACTAAATTACACTGGACCGAAAGAAATTAAAATTAATTGAGATTAAGCTTAAATTGTTTTTCACAGAGATTATTTCACATTGGATAAAATCATCATACATTAGGATTGTCTAATATTTAATAGCCAAACATTAAATTCTTTAAATTGAAGCTCTAATTAATACTAGTTTCACACGATATTACTGAACAATGGTGAATTATCTACTCACTGACTCAGATTAATTTGCACAAAGATTTTATAAATTTGATAAAACTTTCTCCCATAAAGTTTGAATAAGATTTCTACTATCTTAATTACTTCATAAAGAAAATCAATTTTATTTTGATAGTTGACAGTAAACGAATGTATGCTAGATGATCAACCGCTAAAAATGTTTGTGTTACGACTCTACCATTAACGGGAAAGATTATTCGGGATATATATAAATTACAAAACAATGGCCAATTACACTTTGAATTGACATGTTAATTTACTAACGGTGGGAGTTAATTAGATACATTAATTAGTTCATTATATTACTCTAACAAATGATACTATTAGAATATTTATACGATTAAAATTTTATTATCTTTTGTACAAATTATGTGATATTTGACTCAAGATATTTGTGCAACGCACGAGTAGAGAGACTAGTACTATATTAAAAGTACGAAGGCCATTAGCGAAATATCGTTCGTCTTTTTTACCCTTCATAAATGCATTTTATGTTGGATAAAATCGTAAATGTAGCACAAATTAGAAAAATCAAAATTAAATTGTCCAACAATTAATGTTGCCTTAGGTTTTAGTATTATATTTTATCAAAGGGTCGGTTTAGTAGTATTTATGTCATTTTAGATTTATGATTCTTTTACCAAATTCACTCAGCAATTAATATTAGGTTGTGTTTGGTTTTTTGTTGTTGTTATAATTGCCGTATGATACAATTGAAACTAAGCTTTTGTTTTCTAGAATTTTCAAATCAGACTCCAATAAGAAGAAGTAATTAATGTCACCAGATTTAGTAGTATTTTTTTACCATAATTGTCGTAAGATAGAAAGTCAATTTTTGATTTCTTGAATTTTAAAACCACAACCGATAAAGAGCAGCAACTATTAGTACTTTAGGTTTAGTATTATTTTACTAATATCAAATAAGGAGAAGTAATTAATGTCAGATTAGGTTTAGAATTCTTTTATCAAACAAAGACAATTTTATTTTCTAGAATTTTAAAATCAAAACCATTTAGAATAAGGAGGAACACTTCTATAAAAGAAGCCAATATTTCACGTTCTTTGTCATAAACTCGTGATAGTGCTAACTTCTGTGAAGGTAAATTCATTTGTGCTTGTCACTTTTGATTTTTCTTGTAGTTTTTTTTTAGATCACTACATTGTATCATGCAACGTCTATATTTTTATTGCGTACTGTAAACTAAAATTTGGTTGAAGGTAACTACAATAATAGTCAAGTTTGCTCTGAATTTTATTCTTAACTATATTTCTGAGTGTTACGGGCATATGACCGACAACATTATTCATATTATTTGTACATTTACAAGACCGAAAAATTATTTTTAATACTTATTTCAAGCATTCAACAAGATCACTGAAAAAAGAAGCACTAATGTCAAGTTAATAACATATTAACATTTTCATGCATTGTGGAGAGTTGTACAAGATATCCAACAGATTAATTTCACTGTAATCGATGAGATATTTACAATAATCCAAAATTTTGCGGACTATTTCGAACCTCTAGGAAAGGATATCCTTTCCCTCCACATTTGGGAGATCACCTTTCACCTTGACTGGCTGATTCACTATAAAACCTTCTTATGCACATATGACATTCCCATCTTGCAGTCTCTTGGCTTAGTATTGTTGGTGAACTGAACATGGAGGGATGTCGTCTAACTTTGGAATGAAGAACTTCAGATGCATTAGGATCAGTAGCAAAACTGTGCAAAAGGGATTATACTGGTATTCTTTTGTCTTAAAAATGGCATTTTGCCTGTAAAAAACAAAATTGTAGTTCTGTCCTTAAACTTTCAAAGCTGCGTAATATAAATTAAGCTCTAAGAAAAAAAAGGAATCACAACGTCTAATAAATAAGAAGTATAATCTAAATCTTTACATGTACTGCACATTTATTTCAGTTAATTTTCTATTCAAGGGATACTAAAGGAAAAACTTTTCAATATATAAGTACATAGGACATTATTTCTAATGAAATAAAACCGATGTATCATACATACTTAAAACTCCATCACAAAAGTTGAACAAATAGTATAGACCAGTATAGAACCACTTCTATGGAGAGAAGATTGAAGGTCTTCTTTTTATGTCATTTTATGGAGACGAAAGTAAAAGAAGTAAAATACAACGACAATGTATGTACCGAAAATAAGTAAAATGTTGGTCATAACAAAATCTGTCTATCCTAGTTCTATTTATAGCTTGATAAATACTTCGAAGAGGATTACTTTAAGCCTTGAGAAATAAGGTTAAAAAGATTATCAAAAGAGAGAAGTCATACCTTTATGTAAGCTAGAGAAGCAGTTTATTCTATAACGAAATCTCACTGGATTGAAGAATGGCCGGACATATGCTACTTGTTGTATACTTCTCAATGGTTTCAAATGGGACAAATAGGTATCTGCAGAAAATCATTTTTAAACTCAATAAATGTAAAAAGGAAGTGGATATTTTAGTCATGAAAAAGAAATGGAGGACCTATGAACAATCTAGCTCTAATCCATACGCGACCAACTTCATTCGACGCAATGATTGTATGCAGCAAAATAAATTCTTTAAATTATGAAAAAATTTGAGTTGATATCTTGTAAAATTGAGTTAATTTGCTCTTCTCCAGTACACCAGCAAGTAAGTTAATTTGCTCTTCTCTAGTACAACAACAAGTATAAGCAACAAAGGCATGTTCCCACAGTATGAAGGGTATCGTAAACGCTCTAGTTAGAAGACTTTAGTGCCAGTGTTACGTGATGCTTTTATCACAATCTCTGAGTCAGCCCCAACAGTTGTGAACCTTCATTTTGGAGATGTGTTAATTTCAGTGTCATCTAATTTCAAGGACCACTTGATAACATAACTGGAAATATCAATTTAATGTAATAAAGTTAGATGCACCTTGATAACTAACTAATCCCCCCTGGCCTCTCTGTTTTTGAGAGATCTTTTAGCTCGCATGCCTATGAAAAACTTCAGGTGTATTTGGAAAGGGTGTGGTGGAAAATGGTATCAGTCTGTCAAAACATTTACTGCAAGATACTATATCCTAAATTGGACTATAATGCTTCGTTGCTTATTAACGCCATGCTCACATATAGAATTTAGAACCCTCGGTCAAAATTACAAAATCCTAGAAAATACAATCAGAATTATCAATTTACAAATAAAATAAAAGAACATATCAAATCAGTTAATAATTAGTTTAAGTGCAAAGACTCAGATGATTTTATGGATATTACAAAAGTTTCATGAAACTGAATACTCTAAATAAAAGATTCTAAAATATTAAAAAATACATGACAAAAGACTGAGTTAGTTCATTAGTTTCTTTGATTTCATCACCCACTCTATATAAGTGGTTCAAGCCTTTGATGTGGGAGAAACACACACTTAAATTAACTTCTAAAAGCAATCTTTATGGCTACAATACCCTCTATTAACATGTAGCAGCTGAGAAGGGAAACACATTAACTTTTACTTTGCAAACATAATTTGTAAGAATCTAAGAACTCTCTTTAACTGGATATCCTGGCATAGATTAACCGAATCACTGTGTAAAAGCAGACAAAACAATCTCACCATCTTTTCTGTCATCTCCTCTTCATCCTCGCCATCTTCATCTTCATCTTCTTCGATAACGTCTTCTATATTTACAGAGTGAATCTCCTTGACCAATCTCGCCAGCAAATCATCGCATTGCATGAGGAGCATTTTTGTCCCAAATGATTGAGCTACAAAAGCAAGAACAAAATATAATATCTAATCACTCTTCTAATACAAACAACAATAACTTATGACCCATAAAATAAAATTGAATTTGTTGGGCCAAATATCAAAGTAAAAGTGAATTAATAATAAAGGACCCCTCCAAAATAGAAGAAATCAGCAATCCACCCAATATGATAATTTTCACCTAATTATGGATCTCTTCAATTCGTTAGAAATATATTTGTCACAGTTATCACATCAAATCAATGTATTCAGCAAAAAGAATAGTGAAAGTTGTGAAACCTACAATGTCATCATCTATATCCCAGTCAATTTTAGGTATTTGTGGCGGTTTGAAATTTTTTGAAAAACTTATACAACTCTTACTCTTAATTATGTGTGAAGAATTTTTTGACCCTTCCCAGAATCCTATTTAAGGATATTTTACATCAAGCTTTTTCCTGGATACCGTTTAATATTGGTCCTACAATACACCCCACATCAAACAATCAACAAAAAAATGATTAGAAGAGATGCATACAAAGACAACCACACTTTGTAACCAAAAAAAATTCCCAAAGAGGTAATCTGTATTTGTTTCAAGATGTCATGTCAGTATTTGAGTTTGTAAGAGAGTATTATAACATTTTGGACTTCTTTCTCAATACAAATCACTCAACAACTTTAGTGGATATTTCCTTTCTTTCAATGTACATTACAGTTTGCTTTTTCTGAAATGTTATCTGTTTTTAATATTTATGATGCCTCATCTATATATTGGAATATTCTGTATGGCATTTTATATTGCACCATTTCCTAAAGAGAGAACCTTCAATTTTCAAACCACAAGGCCCAATGTAAGTGTTGTGTTGCAACTAGTTATAAATTCCACTAAAATACATACCCAGAGCTCTTGAAGTTGAATTTCAAGAGGCCCCCTTCTTGTAATATTCCTGACTTTGACATTAGCTGAATAATCCAGTTTGACGCTTTGCTATAGTCTTGTTGTGATGCACGGTATATTTTGAAAATACCAATTCATACAATAAGTTGCCAGGCCTTGTATTTGTAATAATAACTCTTGAATTAATTAAATATTGATCCAAAGATTCATCTCTATGTAACGTTCAAAAGGAGCTCATTATTTAATCTTGAGTAATAAATATGAATCTTTTTCTTGTCATGAGAAGTGTAGAGCACTATATAAAAATAAAGTTTATCATCATGTTCTTGTCATGGTGCTGATCAGACCTCTTCTCTTCAAGGTACTTCAAGCAAAGAAGGAACTTACAACATTTACAAGGAACATTTCATCTAGCACCTTTGAACAAATATTTTGTTGCTTTAACAATTCTACAATGATGCCACAGGAAAAAAATTAAAACAACTTAAAATCAAAACACAAAAAAATTGTGTTGCAGCCATAGGAAGAAATCACTGGTCAAAGAGAACAGAGGGTACCCAACAATGTAAGTTTTTTGGTTTCTTTATTTCCTAAACAGATTTTGCATTTTGCTTTATTCACGTGGACCAATTTCACCATTAACAAGCACTTCAATGAACCCACTCATCCTCTCAAATACCGCAAAACATGCACTTAGGCATCTATTTCTAAAATAGCAACGATTGACATGCGTACACCATTTATTAGATACTCAATCAAATTCAGGTGGGAAAATGGAATAAAACTCACTATAAATCAGAAATAATAGGAGTCATTGACAAACTGGAATCAAGATGGAAATTTTTTCGACTAACCCAAAAGCTAAGACCATAAACATGAGAAAGAAGGAAATAACATATTATGCATTAAGAAAAATCAGACGAAAAAGAAGAGAAACCTGTAATGGGCCATTGGGAAAGAAAACGAACCAAAATTGGCATCCATTAGAAATTAAAGGTGGAGTTGGTGCTTAAATTTTGTGGTGCTTAGAGATAGGAACCTAGAGCTTCAGCCTTCAGATAGATTTGTTTGACATGGAGAGCACAAGGAAGTTCTGGAAGAAACGACCATGGAATCTGAAAATAAGTAGAATGTAGAAGTTCTAGTATTTTTACATTTGTATAAAATGAAAAAATTTCTCATTTCACTTGAATATAGAACTTTCCATCATTGAAAGCAGTCCAAATTACTCACGGATATCAAAATAGAAACAAAAGGAACTCGTAACAAATAGTTTACTCGTTTAGGCAAATCACCGAACACCTTGGATCCATCAGCCTCCATAGTTAATATTTCACCATATTGGGTAAAGAATGAAAAATAACAGGAAAAATAAACCATTACGATGGAAATTAGCACTAATTACAGATATACAATACCATGAAAGTATACTTACAAATAGTTTTGAAGTAGCAAAGATCCATCTTCCATCAGCAAGCTGAATACTACAAAGACGCTTGGATTTGGAGTAACTAATTAGTGCAAAAATTGGGAAAGACATCAACCACCCGAATTATACAATCACATACACCAGTCACGAGATATATATATTTATACATGCATGTACAGATCATATATAGTTATTGACATGCATGTAAAAATTATGCGGAAGAGTAGAAAAACCCAAAATTGAAGCAAATAAACTGGATAAACTTTCATAAGAATCAAGGCAAGAAAGGCAAAAGACGGAAAAATCCAAAGGCTTTTTGAAGCAATTTAACCTTATATTGTTAAGAAATATAATTATACTTTTGGAATGACATCGTCTAATTATCCTCTTATATTCAAGAATTTTACATTCTAATTGACATATAAGGTATATTTCCTTCCAAAGATTCACAAAGAAAATAACAAAAATAAGCTATCAGGGACGACGAAAGCTTGTGTATTACGTCGTAACATATAATGCACCATAAAAAAATGCGAACGTGCACTTGCACTTTACGTAACCTCTGATATTTTTGTACAAGTTAATTAAACTTTTTATGATGCATTATGTCAAAAGTTTATAATCTCTCCGCAATATTCATTGAAGTTGCACGTAATCAATATTTTTTCCTTTAAATATAAATTTCATATTGAAAAAATTATTATTTAATTATACTTCTAATTTTTGAACTTTGAAATTAGTTAAGATTGTCATTTAAGTTTTCTCTTATGTGAATTATGTATAAACTCTTAATATTTAAAAAGTTAAAATCAAAGAAGATCTTACTTATTTTTCCTTCAGCTTTTGTGAAATTTTGCTATTGTATTCTTTTATATGCCGTCTTTATGTTGTTTGTAAATTTTTTTCTTATGTATTTTTGTCAAGGCTTTATTTTAGTACAATTATTTGTTATTAAAATTAATCTAAGATGTAACTTACTTTTATTTTAAATATAGTTTGTATTCATACAAACAACTAAATTGGTACAACAAATAAAATGATACTCCTTTAAAACTTTATATTAGCACCATTTTAAAAAGAATCTCAATTTTATTCAGATATTTTAATTATTATGCACTTACACATTCTACTTTCGTATATTACTTGATAAATTATACCATGATATAGCATAAAAGACAATAAAGGAAACTGTAACGACTTGACCGGTCGTTTTGCATATTCGGACCCCGTTCCCCTAAATAAGACTTTCCGTAGCGGCTTATCGTGATTTGTGACTTGCGGGGACGGGTGGTTCGGGATTTGGAAGTGTTTAGAATAGTGTAGGAACACTTGGTTCCTAAAGGTTGGCTTTTAAAGCCAAGTTTGACTTCGGTCAACATTTTGAGTAAACGACCTCAGAATCGAGTTTCGACGATTCCAGTAGCTTCGTATGATGATTTCGGACTTGAACGTATGTCCGGAATGGGTTTTGGATGACCCGAGAGCGTTTCGACGCCGGATAGCGAAATAGAGTTTTCTTAAGTTCGAAATTTGGTTTGGAACGTGATTTTATGTTATTGAGGTTCGAACGGAATTTCGAAACCGGGAATAGTTCCGTTATGTCATTCATGACTTGCCTGCAAAATTTTGTGTCATTCCGAGTAGTATAGGTTGGTCCGTCGCGTTATTATAGAAATCAAGAACTTAGAAATTCTTAAGTTTGATTCTAGGGGTTTTGAGGGGTGATTTTGAGTTTTAGCGTTGTTTTGGGTGTTCCAAAGGCTCGAGTGAGTCCGTAATATGATTTAGGACTTGTTGGTATAATTGCATGGGGGCTCGGGTGGGCCCAGGTGCCTCCCGGACCCCCCTCCCCCACGAGGCTAAAAACCAGCTAAAATAGCTCCTAGTGCACCTGATCTGGTGTCACCGCAGGTGCGGTTGCCCAGTCGCAGGTGCGGGACCGCTCCTGCGGTCCCAAGTATCGCAGGTGCGACCCCAGGTGAGGTCCTCTTTGACCGCAGGTGCGGAACATTTTCCGCAGGAGCGGGTCCGCTGGTGCGGAAACCCTTCCGCAGGTGCGATCCCCAGCCTCCTTGCCAATTTCCGCAGGTGCGAGCCCAAGCTCGCAGGAGCGAGACCGCAGATGCGGTCCTAGAGCCGCATATGCGAGATCAATGAAGGCAGTGATCTCATTTAATACGGGATTTGGCCATTTTCTTTTCACCATTTCTTCTCCTCCATTGGCGATTTTGAGGGCTTTCAAGAGGGTATTCGGCCTAGCTACTAAGAGGTAAGCAATTTCCATTTAAATGTTAGATTATTACACCAAAACTTAGGTAGATTAACATCTAATTAGTAGAAATAAAGGGGTTGGAGTGAAAACCTAGGGTTGATGAACTTTAGACAATTTCACCACTTTTCTACCATGAAATCATACAAAAATTATATCTTAATGATCCTTAGGCTATGGGTGAGTGTTATCTTCGAAAAGTTCCGGAATCCGAGCATGTGGGCCCGGGGGTGTATTTTGGGATATCTTCAAGAATAGTGAATTTACTAAATAAGTAGGAGAATTTCCATACTTTGAGCATGCATTGACATATTTATATATCATTTGACTAGTTTCGAGTCCTCGGGTGTAAAATTTGGAGTTTCGGGCGCGTTCTTGACCGGGAAGTAGATTCTACGCGAGGTGAGTCTCCTTTCCAACCTTGTAAGAGGGAATTGTCCCCATAGGTAAATGTAAATGATTGAATTGTCCTTATTTGCGGGGGCTATATATGCGCAAAGTGACGAGAGTCCGTGCGTAGCTACTACTATATTATGTCGGGTAGAATTTAGGATCTCAAAAGCATGCCTTTATGTGCCTTACCTGTATCTTTACATGTGTTTCTAGTTTCTTATTATCTTTAAGATTGATATGAGGATATTAGGAAGCTATGTGTAAGTTTAAGTGCTTAAATCTCTGAATTCAAGATTAATCCATGATAAATTCCTGAATTTCCTGACAAATTTTGTGTTTGTTTACGAGCACCCGTGTCGTATGTATGATTCCCGAGCGGGGTAGCCCTATATTTATGTCAACCGCGTCGCATGATCGATTCACGAGCGGGGTAATGGATGCATCTATGGTTCGTGCCGCTCGACCCTCGGCAGTGCACATTTATTTTTGCGTCGCTTCGGCATATTATGTGCTACGTATTTGACTGAGAGTCTTGTTATTTTTAAATAAATTACTCCACGAGTAAGGGAAAATTGAGACTTTTGTGGTAATTACTATTCGACTCATGAGAATAAAATTGCAGTTTTATATAATTGATACTTCATGCCTTGTGCTTTCATGACTACTTACCCTGTCTAGCCTTATTTATTCATATTATTAGTTATTGACCCTAGTAAGTATCACGTCTACCTCTCGTCACTACTTCTTCGAGTTTAGACGGGATACTCACTGGGTACATATTTGTTTATATGTACTCATGGTACACTTCTGTACTTAATTGTACGGGTTCTGAGGCTGTTGCACCTGGTCACTATTCCGGTGTCCGTCATTGAGAGTACTATTTGGATTAGACTACACAGTGAGCTGCTCTTCTTGGCGTTCCTCAGCAGCACTGTGGAGTTTCCATTATTGTTGATATTCTGTCTACCCTTCCAGATATTTGTACATCTATTTTGTGTATTTTTGTATATTCCACTAGTCGCCTGTGGACTTGTGACACTAGGTCTTGGCACACGTAGTTGACTTGCTAGTATTTTGCTACTCTGGTTATGCTGGCAAACGATTTTTGAGCTACTTTAAATCAATTGGCCCCACTTTCTCACTTTCATTAAAGGACTTCTAAAATTAAAACTGGACAAGTATTTGAACATCCCATTAAGTTAAGTAATTTCGTTAGCAAACTAGTGTTGGCTTGCCTGACTCCGGTGTTGGGCGCCATCACGACCTGAATAGAAATTTGGGTCGTGACAGAAACTTTTACAAGGGGGTGTGATTGGCTTCATCACAATATCATAGAGATAGTACTTATTTAATTGTAATTTTTTAAAATTATTTAGTTAAATAAGAATTAATATTAATTATTTTCAGAAATTTATACTTGCTTAATATATAGTTTATAAACTCAAATACATTGTAACCTTTTAAAATATTATTTTTATTGAGATATATTACACGCGCAACGCGCACATCAAATCTTTATTTATACTATATTAAAGGCACGAAGACCCTTAGCAAAATATCATCCGTCTTTTTTATCCTTTAAAAATAAAATCTACATTAGACAACATCATAATATAGTTATTTTTCTATTTTTTAGAATTTTAAAATCAACTAAAATTTTGATCATTAATTTTTTATGGACTTTAAAGTAGATATTATTTTGGAGAAATAGGAGTATTACCTTTTATTTTCCTTGTATATCCTGACAACAACTTCCATGGAAATAGGTTTCACATTCATTCTTCTTATTCATAACTTATAATTCTAATGAGATGTTTATTATTAAAAGTAGGAGATAATGTACCTAATTAAATATTTATTTTAATTTTAAACAATTTTGAAATATTACACAAATTGATAACGATAATAATATAGTGTTTGAGTAGGAAAAAAGTTCAAAAATTCTAAATAATATTAATTCTTTAAATTAATAAAGTAGCAAAAAAATTAATTGAATTACTTTTCAAAATTATTTGTCAAGTTCATAGAACTCTTAAGGTACATAAATCTTTCCACAAGAAAAGCATTGGCCGTGAAAGAAATAAAAATAAAGCAAAATCAATCATAACACATTATTAGAAGTTAAAATGTTAAATTGCTACAAATGCTAAGTTAAAGCAATAAGGATGTAACCCAAGACAAAACGTATCAAAAAAAGTTGTTTATATGTACTCATGCTACACTTCTGTACTTAATTGTACAGGTTCTGAGGCTGTTGCACCTGGTCACTATTCCGGTGTCCGTCANCTTGCCAGACTCCTGTGTTGGACGTCATCACGACCTGAATAGGAATTTGGGTCATGACAACATGGTATCAGAGCTCTAGGTTCACGTAGGTCTCACAAGTCACAGGCAAACCTAATAGAGTCTTGCGGATCGATACAGAGATGTCTGTATTTATCTTCGGGAGGCTACAGGGTGTTAGGAAAATCTCTCTTTGATCTTATTCTATCGTGCAGTCGATGGTCTTACTAAATCTCATTCTTCTACTCTCTCACAGATGGTGAGGACTCGTGCAGCTGATATTCCAGGCCTGGGAGATGCCGCTACCCCCGTAGTCCGAGGCCGAGGCGGAGGCCGAGGGAGGGCACCGGCCCGAGGTAGGGGACGGGGGCGTCCCAGAGTTGCTCCATTAGCACCCCCAGAGGATCCTATCCCTCAGGAGCAGGGGGAGGTGCCCCCAGCAGATCCAGCTCCGATGGATTACACGACATCATAGGGCTTCCAGGAGGTCATGGGCCGTATGATGCGGTTCATGGATACTATGACCCATGCTGGTTTATTTCCAGCGAATCTTGCTACATCTCAAGCAGGAGGGGGAGTTCAAACCCCTACCACCTAGGCCGCAGGTCAAGCAGCGACAGTATATCAGACTCCGGGTACTCTGCCCGCGCGTGGAGCACAGCCAGCAGTAGCACCTGAGCTTAGACCAGCCGCGGACGGTGATCTGCAGAAGCTACTTGATAGATGGACTCGATTGTACCCTCCTGTCTTCGGAGGTGAGAGGGGCGAGGATGCCCAGGACTTTATTGATAGGTGCAGGGACAGACTACACAACATGAGGAATTTGGAGTCCCACGGAGTTGATTTCACTATTTTTCAGCTAGAGGGAAGGGTCCGCAGATGGTGGCAGTCATTCATCCTGGGTAGGCCAGCAGGTTCCCTTCCTCTCTCATGGGAGCAGTTCACTCAAATGTTCCTGGACAGGTATATTCCACCCTCCGAGAGGGAAGAGCTGCGGTATCAGTTTGAGTAGCTAGAGCAGGGGCAGATGACGGTGACGGATTACGAGGCCAGGTTTTCAGAGTTGTCCCGTCATGCCCTCATGATTCTTCCTACAGATGCTGAGAGAGTGTAGAGATTTGTAGCTGGGTTGCACTCAGGTATTAGGGCCAACATAGCCTGAGATGTGGAGATGGGTACTCCTTATCAGCTTGTGGTTGAGATATCTCGTCGGATCGAGGGTTACCGATCGAGGGGCAGAGAGCAGGGTCAGCAGGATAAGAGGGATAGATTTTCTGGAGATTTCAGAGGTGCCCCAGCCAGGGGTAGAGGTCAGTTTGGTATAGGCCAGCCCAGCAGGACTCCATATTCAGCTCCACCACCACCTTCTCGGGGTGCTCCAGCGAGACCCTATTTCAGCGCCATGCTGGAGAGTTCTTATCTCCCACCAGCCATTCAGGGTTACTCCGGCGGGTATTCAGGTCATCAGGGTTCTCCCAGTCCCTACTTCAGTGCTATGTCAGAGGTTTCTCTCTGTCCCCCAGTTATTCAGGGTTCTTCTTCTTCTTCTTCTTCTTCTTCTTCTTCTTCTTCTTCTTCTTCTTCTTCTTCTTCTTCTTCTTCTTCTTCTTCTTATTCTTCTTCTTCTTCTTCTTCTTCTTCAGGGCAGCAGGCCATGCCTCCAGTGAGATGCTATGAGTGTGGGGATTCAGGCCATATGAGGAGGACTTGTCCCAAGTTTCGGGTCAGGGCTGTTCAGCAGAGTTACCAGCCCACATACTCAGCACCAGCGCCACGTCCACCCAGAGATGGAGGACATGCTGGTAGAGGTCATCCCAAAGGTGGAGGCCAGGCAGGGGGAGCTCAGCTAGCTCCTATTCAGTCCATCGGAGGTCAGTCTTCAGGTACTCCAACCAGATTCTATGCTATTCCGGCCCGAGAAGATGCAGTGGCCTCAGACGCCGTGATCACATGTACTATTTCAGTATGTGGTAAGGAGGCATCAGTGCTATTTGATCTAGGATCCACTTATTCATATGTGTCAGCCTTATTTGCTTATTTTTTGGATGTTCCTCGTGAGTTCTTGTCTTCTCCTATATATGTATCCACTCCCGTGGGTGATTCTGTGGTGGTAGACTGGATCTATCGGTCTTGTGTGATCACCTTTTGTGGGGTTGAGACTAGAGCGGACCTTCTATTGCTCGACATGGTTGAATTTGAGATTATCCTGGGCATGGATTGGCTATCTCCTCATCATGCCATCTTGGATTGCCATGCCAAGACGGTTACTTTGGCCATGCCTGAGTTGCCTAAGCTGGAGTGGAAAGGTTCCTCAGTTAGTGCATCTAGTAGAGTTATTTCCTTCCTGAAGGCTCGACATATGGTCGAGAAGGGTTGTTTGGCGTATCTTGCTTATGTGCGGGACACCACCACCGAGTTTCCGACAATTGATTCAGTTCCAATTGTTCGAGAGCTTGCGGATGTCTTTCCTTCAAACCTTCCGGGCGTACCTCCGGATCGAGATATCAATTTTTGTATTGATGTAGCTCCAGGCACTCAGCCTATTTTTATTCCTCCGTACCGTATGGCTCCAAAGGAGTTGAAGGAGCAGCTTAAGGAGTTGTTGACGAAGGGGTTTATCAGACCGAGTGTGTCGCCGTGGGGTGCTCCAGTTCTATTTGTAAAGAAGAAAGATGGGTCTATGCAGATGTGTATTGATTACCGCCAGTTGAACAAGGTAACTATTAAGAACAAGTATCCATTACCGCACATCGATGATTTGTTTGACCAGTTACATGGTGCCAGGGTATTTTCTAAAATTGACTTGAGATCGGGGTATCATCAGCTGAAGATTCGGGCTTCGGATGTTCCGAAGACTGCTTTTCGTACGAGATATGGCCATTATGAGTTCCTAGTGATGTCTTTTGGCTTGACTAATGCCCCAACAACATTCATGGACTTGATGAACATGGTGTTCAGTCCATATATTGATTCCTTTGTCATCGTCTTCATTGACGACATTTTGATTTACTCACGTAGCCTGGGAGAGCACGAGCAACATTTGAGAGTTGTGCTCCAGACCTTGCGAGAACAGAAGCTATATCCTAAGTTCTCCAAGTGTGAGTTTTGGTTGGATTCCGTGGCATTCTTGGGACATGTGGTATCTGGAGAGGGTATCAAGGTTGATCCTAAGAAGATTGAGGCAGTTCAAAGTTGGCCACGTCCTACTTCAGCTACAGAGATCAGGAGTTTCTTGGGTCTAGCAGGCTACTACCGGCGATTTGTGGAGGGCTTTTCATACATTGAAGCTCCATTGACTAGATTTACTAAGAAGAATGCTCTATTCGGTGGTCTGACAAGTGTGAGGCGAGCTTTCAGAAGCTCAAGACTGCATTGACTTCGACACCAGTTCTAGTATTGCCTTCCGGTTCAGGGATGTATACGGTGTATTGCGACGCTTCACGCGTTGGCTTGGGGTGTTTATTGATGCAGGAATGGAGAGTTATTGCTTATGCTTCGCTCCAGCTGAAGGTTCATGAGAAGAATTACCCTGTACAAGATTTGGAGCTGTCGGCGATAATTCATTCTCTTAAGATTTGGAGGCATTACTTATATGGGGTGTCTTTTGAGGTTTATACAGACCACCGTAGCTTGTAGCACTTGTTCAAGCAGAGGGATCTTAATTTGAGGCAGCGCAAATGGCTTGAGTTACTAAAGGATTACGACATCACCATTCTTTATCATCCGGGTAAGGCGAATGTGGTAGTAGATGCTTTGAGTAGGAAGGCGGAGAGTATGGGTAGCTTGGCTTATATTGCAGGTGAGGAGAGACCTCTAGCCTTGGACATTCAGTCCTTGGCAAATCGCTTGGTGAGATTAGATCTTTCAAAGCCTCATCGAGTTCTAGCTTATGTGGTTGCTCAGTCTTCATTAGTGGGAGAGATCAAGGCTCGACAGCATGATCATCCGCGTTTGGCAGAACTATGGGAGACAGTGGTTCAGGGTGGTGCCAAGGAGGTTACTATTGGCGAGGATGGTGTTCTGAGACTTCGGGGTCGTTTGTGTGTTCCTAATGCTGATGGCTTGAGGTAGAGGATTCTAGAGGAGGCACACAATTCTTGGTATTCTGTTCATCCTGGTGCTACGAATATGTATCGTGATTTGAAACAACATTTCTGGTGGAGACGGATGAAGAGGGACATTGTGGAGTATGTGGCTAGGTGTCTTAATTGCCAGCATGTTAAATATGAACACTAGAGGCCAGGAGGCCTACTTCAGCAGATGCCCATTCCTGAGTGGAAGTGGGAGCGCATATCTATGGACTTCGTGGTTGGGTTGCCTCGGACGTTGCAAAAGGTTGACGCGGTTTGGGTTATTGTGGATAAATTGACCAAATCGGCGCATTTCATTCATATAGCTACTACTTATACTTCTGAGAGGCTAGCCCAGATCCACATTCGAGAGATAGTCCGGTTGCACGGTGTACTAGTGTCCATTATATCAGATCGAGGTCCTCAGTTCACCTCGCACTTCTGGAGAGCATTGCACAGAGAGATGGGTACTCAGATAGATCTCAGCACAGCATTTCATCCACAGACTGATGGTCAGTCGGAGCGTACAGTTCAGATATTGGAGAACATGCTCAAAGCATGTGTGCTTGACTTTGGAGGCTAGTGGGACCAATTCTTGCCTTTGGACGAGTTTGCTTACAATAATAGTTATCAGTCCAGCATCGAGATGGCTCCATTTGAGGCTTTATATGGTCGGCAATGTCGTTCTTCTATCGGGTGGTTTGAGCATGGTGAGGCTAAGTTGTATGGTATGGACCTAGTGAGAGATGCCCTAGAGAGGGTGAAGTTGATTCAGGAGAGGCTTCACACAGCACAGTCCAGACAGAAGAGTTACGCGGATCAGAGGGCACATGATGTCATTTATGGAGGGAGATAAGGTTTTACTGAAGGTTTCGCCGATGAAGGGTATTATGAGATTCGGGAAGAAGGGCAAGTTGAGCGCGAGGTTTATAGGCCCTTTCGAGGTATTGAGGCGAGTTGGAGAGGTTGCTTATGAGCTTGCCTTACCTCCCAGATTATCCGGAGTCCATCTGGTATTCCATGTATCCATGATCCGGAGATACCACTCCGACTTCTCTCACGTGGTTGATTTCATCACTATTCAGTTGGATGAGAGGTTGGGCTACGAGGAGGAGCCAATTGCTATTATTGATAGACAGGACCGCCAGTTGAGATCTAAGAGAATTTCTACTATAAAGGTCCAGTGGCGGGGCCAACCAGTCGAGGAGGCGACTTGGGAGTCAGAGGAGGACATACGGAGCAGATACCCACACTTATTCAGCACTTCAGGTATGATTCTAGACTCGTTCGAGGACGAACGTTTATTTATGAGGTGGAGAATATAACGACCCGACCGATCATTTTGCGTATTCGGACTCCGTTCCCCAAAATAAGACTTTTCGTAGAGGTTTATCGTGATTTGTGACTTGCGGGGACGGGTGGTTCGGGATTTGGAAGTGTTTAGAATAGTATAGGAACTCTTGGTTCCTTAAGGTTGGCTTTTAAAGCCAAGTTTGACTTCGGTCAACATTTTGAATAAACGACCTCGGAATCGAGTTTCGAGGATTCTAGTAGCTTCGTATGATGATTTCGAACTTGTACGTATGTCCGAAATGGGTTTTGGATGACCCGAGAGCGTTTCGACGTCGAATAGCGAAATAGAGTTTCCTTAAGTTCGAAATTTGGTTTGGAACGTGATTTTATGTTATCAAGGTCCGAATAGAATTTCGAGATTGGGAATAGTTCCGTTATGTCATTCATGACTTGCCTGCAAAATTTGGTGTCATCCCGAGTAGTATAGGTCGGTCCGGCGCGTTGTTATAGAAATCAAGAACTTAGAAATTCTTAAGTTTGATTTTAGGGGTTTTGAGGGGTGATTTTGAGTTTTAGCGTTGTTTTGGGTGTTCCAAAGGCTCGAGTGAGTCCGTAATATGATTTAGGACTTATTGGTATAATTGCATGGGGGCTCGGATGGACCCAGTTGCCTCCCGGACCACCCCCCCCACGAGGCTAAAAACCAGCTAAAATAGCTGCTGGTGCACCTGATCTGGTGTCATCGCAGGTGCGGTTCCCCAGTCGCAGGTGTGGGACCACTCCTGCGGTCCCAAGTATCGCAGGTGTGACCCCAGGTGAGGTCCCCTTTGACCGCAGGTGCGGAACATTTTCCGCAGGAGCGGGTCCGCTGGTGCGGAAACCCTTCCGCATGTGCGATCCCCAGCCTCCTTGCCAATTTCCGCAGGTGCGAGCCCATGCTCGCAGGAGCGAGACCGCAGGTGCGGTCCTCGAGCCGCAGATGCGAGATCACTGAAGGAAGTGATCTCATTTAATACGGGATTTGGCCATTTTCTTTTCACTATTTCTTCTCCTCCATTGACGATTTTGAGGGCTTTCAAGAGGGTATTCGGCCTAGCTACTAAGAGGTAAGTAATTTTCATTTAAATGTTAGATTATTACACCAAAACTTAGGTAGATTAACATCTAATTAGTGGAAATCAAAGGGGTTGGAGTGAAAACCTAGGGTTGATGAACTTTAGGGAATTTCACCACTTTTCTACCATGAAATCATACAAAAATTATATCTTAATGATCCTTAGGCTATGGGTGAGTGTTATCTTCGAAAAGTTCCGGAATCCGAGCATGTGGGCCCGGGGGTGTATTTTGGGATATCTTCATGAATAGTGAATTTACTAAATAAGTAGGAGAATTTCCATACTTTGAGCATGCATTGACATATTTATATATCATTTGACTAGTTTCGAGTCCTCGGGTGTAAAATTTGGAGTTTCGGGCGCGTTCTTGACCGGGAAGTAGATTCTACGCGAGGTGAGTCTCCTTTCTAACCTTGTAAGAGGAAATTGTCCCCATAGGTAAATGTAAATGATTGAATTGTCCTTATTTGCGGGGGCTACATACGCGCAAAGTGACGAGAGCCCGTGCGTAGCTACTACTATGTTATGTCGGGTAGAATTTAGGATCTCACAAGCATGCCTTTATGTGCCTTACCTGTATCTTTACATGTGTTTCTAGTTTCTTATTATCTTTAAGATTGATATGAGGATATTAGGAAACTATGTGTAAGTTTAAGTGCTTAAATTTCTGAATTCAAGATTAATCCGTGATAAATTCCTGAATTTCCTGACAAATTTTGTGTTTGTTTACGAGCACCCGTGTCGTATGTATGATTCCCGAGCGGGGTAGCCCTATATTTATGTCAACCGCGTCGCATGATCGATTCACGAGCGGGGTAATGGATGCATCTATGGTTCGTGCCGCTCGACCCTCGGCAGTGCACATTTATTTTCGCGTCGCTTCGGCATATTATGTGCTACGTATTTGACTGAGAGTCTTGTTATTTTTAAATAAATTACTCCACGAGTAAGGGGAAATTGAGACTTTTGTGGTAATTACTATTCGACTCATGAGAATAAAATTGCAGTTTTATATAATTGATACTTCATGCCTTGTGATTTCATGACTACTTTTCCTGTCTAGCCTTATTTATTCATATTATTAGTTATTGACCCTAGTAAGTATCACGTCTACCTCTCGTCACTACTTCTTCGAGTTTAGACGGGATACTCACTGGGTAAATATTTGTTTATATGTACTCATGCTACACTTCTGTACTTAATTGTACAGGTTCTGAGGCTGTTGCACCTGGTCACTATTCCGGTGTTTGTCACTGAGAGTACTATCTGGATTAGACTACACGGTGAGTTGCTCTTCCTGGCGTTCCTCAACAGCACTGTGGAGTTTCCATTATTGTTGATATTCTGTCTACCCTTCCAGACAGTTGTACATCTATTTTGTGTATTTTTGTATATTCCACTAGTCGCCTGTGGACTTGTGACACTAGGTCTTGTCACACGTAGTTGATTTGCTAGTATTTTGCTACTCTGGTTATGCTGGCAAACGATTTTTGAGCTACTTTAAATCAATTGGCCCCACTTCCTCACTTTCATTAAAGGACTTCTTAAATTAAAACTGGACAAGTATTTAAACATCCCATTAATTTAAGTAATTTCGTTAGCAAACTAGTGTTGGCTTGCCTGACTCCAGTGTTGGGCGCCATCACGACCTGAATAGAAATTTGGGTCGTGACAAAAACTTTTACAAGGGGGTGTGATTGGCTTCATCACAACATCATAGAGATAGTACTTATTTACTTGTAGTTTTTAAAAATGATTTAGTTAAATAAGAATTAATATTAATTATTTTCAGAATTTTATACTTGCTTAATATATAGTTTATAAACTCGAATACATTGTAATCTTTTAACATATTATTTTTATTGAGATAGATTACATGCGCAACGCGCACATCAAACCTTTATCTATACTATATTAAAGGCACGAAGACCCTTAGCAAAATATCATCCGTCTTTTTTATCCTTTAAAAATAAAATCTACATTAGACAACATCATAATATAGTTATTTTTCTATTTTTTTAGAATTTTAAAATCCACTAAAATTTTGATCATTAATTTTTTATGGACTTTAAAGTAGATATTATTTTGGAGAAATAGGAGTATTACCTTTTATTTTCCATGTATATCCTTACAACAACTTCCATGGAAATAGATTTCACATTCATTCTTCTTATTCATAACTTATAATTCTAATGAGATGTTTACTATTAAAAGTAGGAGATAATGTACCTAATTAAATATTTATTTTAATTTTAAACAATTTTGAAATATTACACAAATTGATAACGATAATAATATAGTGTTTGAGTAGGAAAAAAGTTCAAAAATTCTAAATAATATTAATTCTTTAAATTAATAAAGTAGCAAAAAAATTAATTGAATTACTTTTCAAAATTATTTGTCAAGTTCATAGAACTCTTAAGGTACATAAATCTTTCCACAAGAAAAGCATTGGCCGTGAAAGAAATAAAAATAAAGCAAAATCTATCATAACACATTATTAGAAGTTAAAATGTTAAATTGCTACAAATGCTAAGTTAAAGCAATAAGGATGTAACCCAAGACAAAACGTATCAAAAAAAGTTGTTTATATGTACTCATGCTACACTTCTGTACTTAATTGTACAGGTTCTGAGGCTGTTGCACCTGGTCACTATTCCGGTGTCCGTCACTGAGANATAATCATTTTTATTTCTTTTTATATTCATCCAACAAATTATAACTCCCTATAATTTTTAATATAGTATTACATTATTTTTGTAATTCAATATTAGTTATTTAAGACTTTATATTTTTATTTATCAATATTCTTCTAGGAGTTATAGTGCTATCCTTTTCACTCACACATTTCTAAATGACTAAAAGATTCAAATTCTTTAATATATTTTGTTATCTTTGGATAATTGTGGTAAAAGTATTTTTATGTTATTTGTTTACAATAGTTAGTAACAAAAATAACAATAATTATTATAAGATATCTGTGAAGTAGGATTTCTTTATTTATTTAGCTATAGCTCAGTGAGATTAAACATTAATTATTTTTAGAAACTTATACTTTTAAAATCTCAAACACATTATTTAATAATACTTACATTATTCTAAAAAATTAAATATTCATTGATATAGGTACACGCGCAAAGCGCGTACCCTAAGACTAGTACTATATTAAAAGCACGAAGCCCTTTAGCTAAACGTCGTTCTCATTTTTTACCCTTTAAAAATAATTTTCATATTGGACAAAGTTGTAAATTTAATTAGTTTCTTAATATTAAGACATTGAAAATCTACTAAAATTTTGACTATTAATGTTTTCCTTATTTGAGCTATGTAAAAGGTACTAATATTTAGTATTTTAAAATCAATTAAGATTTTATCTCATATAAATCTATCCTTATTTAAACTATATAATATAATTAATAATTAAGAATATGAAGTCATTGATATTTTTATTCAAAAGAAACTTGTGTTCGATCACGTATAGTTTTACATTCCAGCAACATAATTTTTTTACAATTATATAAACTTGTAATTACGAATTTTAATTCTTTAAATTGAAGGTCTTAATTTAGATAAGAGTCCCTTGAAGCTTTTATATTTACTTTATTTGTATAAATATATTCCATGAACCGTCTTCCTTTATATACTCAACGGATAACTCATCGTTGGAAAAATAACAAAACCAAGATTTGAAACCATCATTATAATTTTTGTTTGGTTTCTGGTGTCCTCTTCACAAGAAATTGAATAAGAACAGCTCACTTGAGAGAGTGAAAGATTAGAGGACCTGTGCCCTAGGATGCCGTTTAATTGTTCTTTCTTGTGAATCTATATCAGGTGCTTAAAAAAAGTTTCTAATTATAATTTACAACTTGTTTGGATGGTTGTTACCTATTGTATTGTATTGTATCATATTGCTACTTTAAAATATGATAGTTGTTTTGATTGTTACTTAATTTTTATTGTATCGTATCGCTAACGTTATTACGTAACGACAAAATGTGCAACTTTATGTAATGACCGACTTAGTGTGGTCGCGTCGTTACCTTATCTTTTCTCTCAATCTCACTCTTAATTATTATTAAATAATTTTATATTTATCATTTACCCTATCTTTTATATAATAATTTTATCTCGTATCATAATTTTTCTTTATAATATTGCAAGTTTATTCTTTATATTACTGGTGCGTGATATCATGAAACGATGGCAAACGACATAATCTATCCAAACATTGTATTCATCTAACGATACAGTACAATACAATACAGTACGATACGATGCATTAAAAAATTATGACGACCGAGCCGGTTGTTTTGCGTATTAGGGTCCCGTTTCCTTAAATGAAACCTTCTATAGCGGCTATTCGTGCTTTATGACTCGCGGGAGCGGGTGGTTCGGGATGTGGGAATGAATTGGATGGTTTAGGAACACTTGGTTCCTTAAGGCTGACCTATTAGGCCAAGTTTGACTTCGGTCAATATTTTGAGCAAACGACCTCGGAATCGAGTTCTGACAGCTCCAGTAGCTCTGTATAGTGATTTTAGACTTGGGCGTATGTTCGGCTCGGGTTTCTGATGACCCGGGAGTGTTTCGGCGCCCGAAATGGAAATCAAGATTTCCTTAAGTTTAGAATTTGGCCTGGAATGAGACTTTATGCTATCGAAGTCCGAATGGAATTCCAAGGCCGGCAATAGTTCCGTATAGTCATTTATGACCTGTCTGCAAAATTTGGGGTCATTCCGAGTAGTATAGGCCCGTTCGGCGCAATGTAATGAATTCTAGAATTTCAAAGTTCTTAAGTTTGATTAATTTGGTTTTGGGGTTGAATTTTGAGTTCCGTTATTGTTTTTCATGTTCCGGAAGTTCGAGCGAGTCCGTATCACGAATACAGACTTGCCGGTGCTTTTGGACAGGGTCCCGAGGGGCTCGGGAGTGTTTTAGAATCCCGGAAGCTAAGTTAGAAAAACCAGAAATTTTCTGTCTGGTTTCCTTCTCTGCGATCGCAGAAGCAGGGATGCGATCGCAGATAAGTAATTATGCTTGGCCATCCAATGTTCTCTGCGATCGCAGACATCACTCCGCGATCGCATATGGTCCCCTCCCCAACCCTCTGCGGTCGCAGACTCACTCCTGCGATCGCACAAGTCACCTACCCCCTACTGCCTGTTCTTTTCTGCGGTCGCAGACCTCACTCCTGCGATCGCATAAGCCTACCTCCCCACCCTCCGCGATCGCAGGCCCCATCTATGCGATCGCATAGTGCTTCTCTAGGGCCAGGGTCATTTGTTCTCCGCGATCGCATGCCTGATGACGCGATCGCAGTGAAGGTTTTCCTGAGCAGTATTTAAATGCCCAATTACGGGCTTTCTTCCTCATTTCCAATTTCCAAACTCCATTGAAGCATCTTAGAGCTAGGGGAAAAGGCTGTCCAAAGCCACTATCATCTAAGGTGAATGACTTCTTCTCTAAATTATCAATTTCTCATGGAATTCAACTAATTTTGTTCTTAAAAATATCAAAATCATGGGAAAAATTGAGTAGAAATTCCTAGGGCTTTGATAATTAGTAAATTATCCCTTTTTAGCCATGAATTCCTAAATAATTTAGGTAATTACGATCCTTAGGCTTCAGGTAATTCATTCCTTCGAGAATTTTCAAAATCCGAACGCGTGGGCCTGGGGTCGAAATTTCAAAAACCTTCAAGAATACCAATTTTCGGAATATCTTGTTAATTCTTATTCTTGGAGCATAAATTGATTCAATTATGCTATGTTTGGCTAGTTGTGAGCCGTCGAGGGTAGTTTCGGATCTTTGGGCGCATTCTTGATCCGGTCTTTGGTCCGAAGAGTGCTTCGTCGAGGTGAGTCTCCTTTCTAACCTCGTAAAAGGAAAATTGTCCCTCTAGGTAACCTTGTTTGCTATGTGATCTTGTTTGGGGGCTACGTACGCACCGAGTGACGAGAGTCCGTACGTAGTGGCTATTACTGTTTCGTCCGGGTAGTTAGGACACAACATGTTCATTGTTTTTCCCTGTTGTAGCATAGATATGACTTGTATACTTGTGTGATTGGTACTGTTGTCTTTGAACGTTGTGATACTTGGCTTGATTTAAGTGTGATAAGAGAATCACGGGATGTGATCGGGCCGTACGCCACTACAGAGTGACGAGTGATTATATTATGGGATCGGGCCGTACGCCACAGCAGAGTGACGAGTGATTATATTATGGGATCGGGAAGTACGCCACGGTAGAGTAATGAAAGGGTATATTATGGGATCGGGCCGTATGCCACGACGAAGATTTACATGATGGGATCGGACCGTACGCCACGGCGGAGCGATGTGAGTGAGTACCATATGGGAGCGGGCTGTACGCCACGGCGGATACCAAACTTGTTTGATGTGAGACTGTTATTTGATGCCGGATATTGATGTACTTGATTATTTGTTTTACTTGCCTACAGTTTTCCTTACATCCTGCTTACTTTATTACTGTTGGACCTTAGTGAGTATCGAGTCGACCTCTCGTCACTACGTCTTAGAGATTCGACGGGATCCTCACTTGGTACATATTTATGTATGTACTCATGCTGCACTTTCCTTTCTTTCTGCACTTGATTGTGCATGTCCGGAGGCTGGTCTGTCTGATTATCAGTCCAGTGCTAGATATTGACCGAGTGGCTATACTTTACGGTGAGCTGTCCTTCTTGGCGACTTCCTGGCAGCACCCTGGAGTTTCCTTGTCATATTTTCTCAGTCTTTTGTTCAGACCAAGGCTCTGTATATATATTTCAGTTATTGTATATTCAGGATTTGCCCTAGGCACTCGTGACACTAGTTCCTGGCACACACATGCAGTTATTATTTTGGGTTTTGGCTGTGCA